>JAKWJA010001917.1:0-25905 GCA_027704765.1 Solanum habrochaites | reverse complement strand
GTGGTTTTAATGAAGGGGAGGAAAAAATGTGGGGATGAGAAAAAGAAAGGTTTTTGTTGTTTATGGGGGTGTGAAATCGTTGGATGGTGGGATGAATAGGGATTTGGAAGAGGGTTTCTATTGTGGTGGTCAGGCGAAATCCGGGCAGTTATTAAAAAGAATTTTAAATTAAATTGGTGTTTGGGGCAAAGTAAGGCGGTGCGTTCCTGTTGCGGCTCACGTTGCCCTGCTAGTGCTTCAAACTTGCACAGGGAAAGGTACCAATAGCGCGTAGTTGCGGACCGTTACAACGTGTGGGATCCTAACCCTTGGTCTGGTCATGTGCTGGCGCGGCGCGCCGCCCAGTGGTCCCCAGCCTTACATTACAATTTTTTTATTTTTATTTTCAACAAGTTACAAATAATCTCAAAAATTGCTTAATTTAATAAAGCTAAACTATAATTAAACATATAGACAAACTTAAAACACAAAAATTGGAAATAAACTACCTAATCATTACATAGTATTCATGGGTTGTCTCCCATGTATAACTTTATTTAACGCCGCGGCACAAAGCAACTTGAATTATTCATCATTTAGCTCAAGCACCTCCCAATCAAGATCCGACGGATAGTCTCCGCTCATTATTAAGTTCACAATGACGGCAAACCATGGCACTTCAGAGATATCCAAAGCCATAAATTTCTTATGTCGAAACTCTTCCCGTATTCGCTCAGCCTCAATTACATGTGAGAAGTCCTCCAACAATTATAAGTGGTCCGCTATCTGATATTTTTGTACCTTTCCTATCTTTTGATCTCAAGATCAAGTTGTTGGAGAAGTAGTATCCAACAAATTAGTATTGGTTTATCCTCCTTCTAATAGAATAAGTACCTGATAGATGCATGGCTAGTGAACACAATTACTTTGGTTCTTACAAAACAGGATATAAACTTGTTGAAGGTGAACACTAGAGCTAGAATTCTTCTCAATCACTGTTTAATTTTCTGGCATAGAGTTCAAGGGTCTTGTGGATAATAAAATGGGCGTGGAAACACTTGGAAACGTGGACACTATTATTTTTTTGTTCCCCAACAACGCACCTACTTCTACATTAGTAGCCCCATCACACTAACTTCAATGGTACTTCTCAGGTTCAATTAGAATGGAGCCTCAATGACAAATCTGTTCAACATCTCAAAAGTCTGAAACAGGAATGCCATCAAAGTCAACTGACCCCTTTCTGAAAAGGCTGCACATCGGGAGGGAAACTTGGGAAAAATCCTGATGAATCGCCTGGGTGTTTAGCGGTTTTTTTTATTAAACAAACATCTGCCAAGAAAGGAAACTACGCACCCCATTTAGAAATAAAGGGTGGGTTGTGCGGGTTGGTAAATCTCAATGACTTTCTATTTTTCGACCTTAGCCACTTCCAAAACCAGATTTAGACACCTTGTGTCCCAATACTATCCCCTCTCTAACAAAATAATGATACTTCTTCTAGTTTAATACTAAGTTGGTGTCTTCACATCTAGCAAGCACCTTATAAAGATTCCGTAGACATACCTAAAAGGATTTCCCAAGGAATGAAAAATCATCCATGAATACCTCTACATAATATTCCACCATGTCATCAAAAATGGCCACCATACACCTTTTAAAAGTCACCGGTGCATTGCAAAGTCCAAATGGCATGCGTTTGTAATCATATTTTCCATATGGAAAGGCATATGTGATCTTCTCCTAATCTTACGCTGCAATTAAGATCTGATTCTACCCGGAATACCCATTTAACAAGCAGCAGTACAACTGTCAAGCTCTGATCAATGAAAGGTACAAGATAATGATCTTTCTAGGTAGCATCATTTAGTTTGTGGTAATCCATACAAATACGACACTGGTCCCTGTTCTCATAAGAATCGATTCATTCTTTATTCCTTACCACAGCCATACCTCCCTTCTTGGGAACAAATAGTACCGGACTTAGCCACTTGCTATCAGTGATAAGGTATACAATCACATCATCTATCAACTTCAAACTTTCTTCCTTACCACTTCTTTTATCTCGGGATTGAGACGGCGTTGTTGTTATTCTTTGGATTTGTAATGCTCTACCATGTAAATTCTATGCATACACAATGCCGGACTAATCACAAGAATATTAGTCCATTCCCAACAAATGTATTCTTTCTATCTTCAATATCCTCAATGCATCTTCAACATCTAAATAAGAAAAATCTTCAGAAAGTATATAACATTGCAATATTCACTAATACCCAAATACACATACATTTAGTGAGCGGTAGATGGTAGATAGGTAAGAATGATTTATTTTCAAACATAGGGGCTTCTACTATGGGTGGGTGTGAGGAGGACTAACTCGAATATAATGACCCTACATAGTCATTACGCATGTCTACTAAACTAGATGTAGCAATTATCAGGGTCATGAGCTTCAGTATCTCCTCTAACTCATGACCACCTATCACTTCTCTAACGGATATTAGTATAGCAATGTATTTACTATGTGATAAACCTTCGTAATAGACGACAACTCTTCATAAATAGAAGGAAATTTTATAGCACAATAGACATCAAATACTTCAAGCGTGTCATCATCGTTAGTTGACAAACTTCTACATCAATCAATACCCTATCTGTGGCCAACAAAGGTCGTCCCAAGATGAATGGGACTTTATCGGGTTCAAATTTTAAAATAATAAAATCTAAAGGAAAACCAATGAACCTACCTACACTAGAAAAGGTTCTACCACCCCCTCTGTCCTAATAATTGATCTATCCACGAGTTGAAGAATAACAGTTCTTATTTTTGGACTCCCCAACCGAAGCTTTTGATACAAAAATAAGAGCATCAAATTTATACTTTCCACCAAATCACATAGCCCTCGGCTATGTGCCCTTTGCCCAATAGTAATTTGCACATTAAAACTACCAGAATCGTTTAACTTTTTGGGCAGTCTATTTTGGATCCTTGAGATGCACTCCTCACTAAGTGATATAGTTTAATACTATATGAGCCTCGTCTTGCTCTCCATAATGTGTTTCACTTCTTTAGCATACTTCGAAATAACCTACAAAATGTCAATCGAAGGTAGATCAATGTGGACGTGTTTAAGTAGAGAGAAACTTACTCAAGCATTCATATTTCGTGTAAATTTATACGGACGTTCGTTAAGACATCATTTATGGAGACGGTTGGTAACCACGACCAAAATGGCCCATTTTCAAATTTAAACGAGCCCTAGAGCAGGAAAAATCCTCATATAACCCACTTTCGTATGAAATAGTCCACCATCTTTTTTGGTGATCCAGAATTTCAAGATGATTTTTTCCAACAATTTACACAAAAGTCACATTAACACCCTATATATGGAGTCGGTTGGTCATCACAACTAAAATTGTAACATCTCTCAAATTTAGATAGCTAGGAAGAAGCTTAGAAGTTGAAATAGTCATTTTGAAAAAAAAAATTAAAATCTGGAAATTTTGTTATGTTGGAGAAAGTGAATTTTGGTCAACATCAAATGGTAATAACTCCTAGATAAGGATGAGTTACAGGTATTTCTTGATATGGTGGGAAATCTCTTGGAGAGATCTTTCCGACGGCGTTGAGTTTGCACGATGTCAATTTCATATGAGAGAGATATGTCTTTCAGATGTTGGGTTGTTGTATTAAGGATAGTCCAATCTAGATTTGTGAAGGGCGAAATTGTCTTTTACTTACACAATTATTTAATTGTTTTTTGCTAATAAGTAGGGAACAAAGTTAATGCCATTCAGTTTACATATTTAGAAAGCACGTGAGGGTTTTGAGAGAAGAGAAAATAAGAGGAGAAAGCATAAGAAGAATCAAGAACACCAAGATCGTTGAGTGGATTTCGTCGGGGCTAATCCCTATCGAGGTATGTGAGATAATTTGGTGTTTTTTTCTTTCCCCTCCCTCCAACTTGAATGAAAATCTTGAAGTTTTTTTAATGAAAATCTTGAAGTTCTTGATGAAAAATTGTGAAGTTTTTGCTAATTGAATTGTAGTTGATCTCTAGTAGTTTTTATTCCAGACTATTTTCGAGGATAATTTATGAGGTTATGAGTTATTTAGGGATCTTATGTGTTTGGGGTGGGATCCATAGGAATTTGGGAGGCTTAGAGATGAAAAAAAAAAAAGAAAAGTCTAAAGGACCTGTCAGACACCCCTTGGGGCACCGCGCCTCCGAGACCACTTCAAGGTAGGCTCTGTTTGAAAGGTCCTTGTGCGGAGAGCCTCCCAGAGCGCCCCTGACTACGGTCTGCATGACAAGCCCTGGCGCCTCGCGCCACGACCCCGTGGAGACCCCATTCTTTCCCTATTTTTCCGTCCTAGTTTCTAAGTTATATACCCACATTTCCTAGTTGAGTCCATTACTATAAGGTACATCTAAACATCATCAAAACATGCATAAACATGAGATCATTAACGTTGAATCCATAATCCAATTCAATAAAAGTTTGGATCAAAGTCTAAGAAGCCATGAGTTAAGTCTAAATGTTAAGAAGTAAGACAAAGTAAAATTTCATAAAGCTCCAAGAGTCTTATTTAAACGTTTTAACTTAATTTTAAGGCTCAAGTATCTAGTTAAAGATAGAGTAAAATTTTAAGTATTTTTGTCAATTAAGGGGGGAACACGTATTTACTAAAGAGTTGACGTATCTTTTTTACGAATAAAGTGACCCAAGTATTTCCCTAATGTCATTCAAAACCCAGTTTCAAGCTAAGTACAAGAGGTACGTGTTAATATACAATCTCAGATGAAGTTTTTATTTCTAAATTAGGGAGAACTATGTATCTCAAAGAGAGTTTGGAAATCTGCACATTTTTTAAACAACGAGCTAAGGTTTGTGCAACGAACCTCGTGCTAGTTTCAGAAAGGTTAATCTTTATAAAATAAGAGCAAGCAGGGGAAACTATATTCCCAAACGTGTTTTTGAAAGCAATGTTTGGGAACGAATCTAAAACCATGGAATTAGTATGTTTTAAAATGTATAAAATCAGTATATAGTTTGTGACTCGTTTTGGAGCCCGATGTTGGGCTGCGAGTTTTAGATTAACTCAAGTTATAATGAAAACAATGTTAATCATCATGGGTAGAAAAATGTCATACTTTTCGCAGCAAAGCACCTGAGTCCTATTTTCGCCCCAAAGTTTAACTTCTGGATCATTAGGGCAGTTCAGGTCCTAATAGTTTGGCAGCGCGTTAAGGATTGTCCCATTGACAGCATTAAGCTAAAACTCTGTATCATTCACTAAACTGTTAATTAAATGACGGTGATCGGTTAGAGAATCCTAAAGAGTAGTTTGCATGCGTTCCCTCAAAGAGGTCTATTTTAGTATGAGACTTCATTATGAATGCTGAAAAGACTTGAGAGGGAAGGGAAAAGTTCAAGTATAATATATTTCTTTAGTATTATGGTATGATTGTTATGTCATATTTAATTGTAAACGTACATTTGAAAAGTTAATGTTATGTTGGCATATACAGGTTGCTGTGAAAACGCGTGTAAAACAATTTTCATATATTGTTACAAGTCTTCAAACTGATATATATTTAAATGAGTACTGATAATGATTTACTTAAATAAGAAGAATCGAGGTAAGTGTTATTTCTTACTCCTTTAAAAGACTATGTTGTTTCAGCTTCCAACTCGTATATTTGTACATTCAATGTACTAATGCCAGTTGACACTGCATCGTATGATGATGCAGACACATGTAACTAGGATTGACATTCCATCACACCTTTAATGTAAGCACCTCAGATCCTCCCTTTATTCCGGTGGACATCTTTACCTTTTAGTTATTTTCTAACAGTTTTTAGTTCTAAGGATTATTGGGGGTCTTGTCCAAACATCCATTTGTAATTTAAAGGATTCACAGACAAATAGAGTTAGTTCTTTAGTCTTTTCATATCTTTTGTGAACAATAAGGTTTGAGTTGCCATTTTTTGTTAAGCATTACTTTAAAGTTATTTCTTGAGTTAAGTCCTAGGGTGTAGGCTCGGGGCGAAACAAAAATGACTTATTTTCAAGTCAAAACGAGCAACAAGCAGAAAAAAACCCCCATTTTACCAGATATTTGTGTCCTATAGTCCACAATATTTTTTGGGGATCCATAATATCTAGACGATTTTTTCCAATAAAATTACATGGAAGTCCGCTACCACCTTATCTATGGATTTGATTGGTCACCAAGACAAAAACTATCAATTTTCAAGGTAAAACGAGCCCAGAATAGGCAAACCCCCCATTTTGATGATTTTTGTATGTTATAGTACACCATTTTTTTGCTGATATGGAATTCTTAAATGATTTTTGCAAAGAATATACACGGAGTCCGTTTTTTTTTTTAGACTTATCCATGGAGATGTCGGGTTGGTCCAAAACTGCCAAAACAGTTCATTTTCCAGGTCAAACGAGCCTAGAACAGGCAAACCCCCCAATTTATCATTTTTCTTCAACTATAGTAAACCATTTATTTGTCTAATCCAGAATTTCGAGATGATTTTGCCAAATATTAAACAAACATACATTAAGGCTTTATCTATGGAGCCAGTTTGTTACCACGGCTAAAACCAACCAATTTTCAAGGTTAAACGGGCCCATAACAGGCAAATATATGATCTTACCGGTATTTGTGTGATATAGTCCAGCCATCTTGTGTTGGTTCATCCGGTATGTGAGATGATTATTTGCAGCTTTATTAAAATTACTAGGGCGAACAGCCATTAAGTTACCTTTTCATTGATCGGGTTGGTCAGCCAGCGCAATAAATGACCATTTTATGCGTTCAAAGACAAGCCCAGTGTAGTCAAACCCTACTAGTTTTGCCGATTTTAATTGCCCTTAGTCCCAATTTTTTTGGTGATCCGAAATCACAGATGATTTTTTTTTTTCAAAAAAATTACAAGGATGTCCATTATGACCTTATATATGGAGCCAATTTGTCATTATGCCCAAAATCACTCATTCACGGAATGGGAATGAAGGGGGTAAAGAGCCAAGCAAACCCCCCTTTTGCCGATTTTCGTGTGTTTTAGCTCCACCATCTTGTTTTGGTATTGGAAATTCTGAGATGATTTTGCAAAAAGACTTACACGAACGTTGTTAAGAACTTCTTATAGAGAATATGGTTGGTAAACATGGCTAAAAAGGCCGATTTTAAAGGTCATATGTGCCACAGAGCAGGCAAACCCCCATTTTTTTGATTTTCATGTGTTATCGACCACCATCATATTTGATGATAAAGAATTCCGAGATGATTTTTACCAAAAATTTACATGAAATTCCATTAAGAACCTTACCATGGGTCAGACGGCCACCCACGGCCAAGAACAACCCATTTTCCATGGGGTCCAAACGAGACCAAAGAAAGAAAATATAATGTTATCATTTTCGTGTGCTGTCCACATCTTTTTTGGGATTCAAAAAATTCAACATGAATTTTTTCAAAATATCTATACGGAACGTCAGTTATAAGACATTATCTGGATCATGTTGGTCCCCACTGTCCCAAAATAGCCCGTTTTATTATGATTCAACGAACCATAGAAACAACAACCCCCTATTTTACGTATTTTCGTGTTCTATAGTCCACCATTCTTTTTGGTGATCAAAGGAATTATTCTGAGACGATTTCTGCCCCAATGCAAACGAAGTACATTAAGACATTATATATGGAGGTTGGTTCATCACCACGCCAAAGCGGCCCATTTAAAGATTTGAAAAAGCTCAGAGAAGCCAAACCTCTCATTTTACAAATTTTCGTATGTTATAGTCAATCATGTTTTTTGGTGATCCAGAATTTACAGATGATTTTTACCAAAAATCTACAAGGATGTATGTTAAGACCTTATCAATCGAGCCAGTAGGTCACCACGGCAAAAATGGACTAATTTTCAAGATCAAATGAGTCTAAGAGAAGGCAAACCCCCCTATTTTGCAAATTATTGTGTGCTATAGTCCACCATCATTTTTCAGTGATCAAGAATATCAAGATGATTTTTGCCAAAAATTTACACAAACATCTTTAAGACATTTTCTATAGACCCGGTTGGTCACCACATACAAAACAACTCACTTTAAAGGTCAAATGATCCCAAAAGGAAGAACACCCCCAAATTTGTCAATTTTCGTGTACTATAGTCTACCATCTTTTTTGGTGATTCGGGATTTCAAAAATCTTTTATCCAATAATTTACATGAAATTCCTTTAATACTATATTTATGGAGCCGGTTGGTATGCGCGGCCAAAAAACAAATTTTTTAAGGTCAAACGAGCCCCAAAGAAGACAAAGCCGTCATTTTGCCGATTTTCTTGTGCTACAATCAACCATCTTTTTAAGTGATCATGAATTCCATGAAGTTTTTTTGATAAAAAAATATACATTGCAGATCATAAGACTTATCTGTGGGCAGCTGATTCGGATACACACGCCCAAAAGGCCCATTTCGAGGTCAAATAGCCCCTACAGCAGGCAAACCCCTGTTTTTGCCGATGTTATGTGCTATAGTCATCATTTTTTTTTTAGTGATCAAGAATTCAAGATATTTTGCCCAAAATTATATGACGTATGTTAAAGACCTTATCTATGGAGATGGAGTTGGCAAACACAGACTATACAAACCTATTTTCAAGGTAAAGGCCCAGGGGGCACGGGAAAAGCCCCCCAGTTGCAGATTTTTTCGTATGCTATATTCCACCATCTTTTTTGGTGATCCAAAATTTTGAGATTATTTTCACCAAAAAATTACATGAATGTTTGTTATGACATTTTATATTTAGTATGTAGGTCACCACGACAAAAATGACTCATTTTCAAGGTCAGATGAGCCCAGACAGGAAAGGGGGAAAAACCCCCAATGTTATCTTATAGTCGAGTGTTCATATGCCATAGTCCACCATTCCTTTTTGTTTTGATACAGAACGTTCAAGGTGATTTTTGCCAGAAAGAATAGGCAAGGAAAATTCCACACAAAGGTCCTGTTATACCTTATCTAAGTATCCGGTTTTGACCCATGGCCATAAAGCTCACCCATTTTTCAAGGTCAAAAGATTCCCAAGAAGAGCAAGTAAACCCCGCCACCCATTTTTGCTGATGTCTCGTGTTTGAACTACCATCTTTTTAGGTGATCCTGCAATTCAAAAGATTTTTATGATTGTGCTAAAAATTTACATGGAAGTTTACATTATGACCATTATGTATGATTCGGATGTCCATATGGCCCAAAATTACTTATTTTAGGTTTTAAACAAAGCACCAGAGTAGGCAACCCCCCATTTACCATTTTACGTTTAGTATAGTCAAGCACGAGGTTTTTTTATTGGTTGATCGATGATTTTCCGAAGAGGATTTATTGTTAAATAGAATTTACGAATGTCCTTTAAGACATTATATATGGACCGGTTGGTCATCACAGCCAAAATCACCCACTTCAAGGTGACATTTGTGAATGACTGAAACAAGCCTTGAGTAGGTAAAACCCCAATTTGACCGATTTCATTTTGATTAGAAATAGTCAACATCTTTTTAGGTGATGAATTTTCGAGAGAATTTTTGACCCAAAAAGATTACATGGGACATATTCTAAGACCTTATCCATGGAGTCGGGATTTGGTCACACGGCT
Source organism: Solanum habrochaites (assembly GCA_027704765.1). NCBI lineage: Eukaryota > Viridiplantae > Streptophyta > Magnoliopsida > Solanales > Solanaceae > Solanum > Solanum habrochaites. The sequence continues at coordinate 16,247 of JAKWJA010001917.1, read as the reverse complement.
GAAAGGACACCCATTTTTTAAAGTCAAAAACAGACGCTTTTAAAACTAGAATCCCAATTTTCTGGATATCGTGTTTAGTAATAGTCAACCATATTTTTGGGGATCCGGAATTTCTAGCTGATTTTCCAACAAATTACATGTAATTCCATTAAGACCTTATCTATGGAGTATGTTGGTCACCACAGCCAAAATAACTCATTTTAAAGGTCAAACGAGCCCTAAGCAAGCAAATCCGCCATTTTGCCCTTTTTGTGTGCTAAAGTCCACCATATTTTTTCGTGATCTGAAATTTCGAGATGATTTTTCCCAAAAATTTACTTAGAACACCGTTAGAAACTTATATATGGAGCCGGTTTGTCACCACGACAAAAATAGCCAATTTAAATGGTCAAATTATCCCATAGAAGGCAAATCCCCTATTTTGCCGATTTTCGTGTGCAATAGTGAACAAATCTTTTTTTTTGGTGATCTGGAATCCGAGATTATTTTTGCCAAACATTTACGCGGACGTCTATTAAGACCTTATCTGTGGAGACGGTTTGTCACCACAGATAAAACGACATATTTTCAAGCTCAAACGAGCCCTGAACAGGCAAACCCCCCTACCCCCAGTTTTGGCAATTTTTCATGTGGTATAATCCACCTTATTTTTTGATGATCCGGAATTTCGAAATGAGTTTTGCCAAAAATTTACATAGACATCTATTAAGACCTTACCTACAGAGACGGTTAGTCACCACGACCAATATGACTCATTTTCAATGTCAAACGAGCTCCAGAGCAAGCGAATCCCCCATTTGGCTGATTTTTTTGTTCATAGTCCACCATCATTTTTATTCATCCGGAAATAAAAAAAAATATTACACAAAAGTCCGTTAAGAACATATCTATGAAATTGCTTGGTCACCACGGCTAAAACATCATATTTTCAAGTTCAAACGAGTCCAATGCAAACCCCCCATTTTGTCAATTTTCGTGTACTATAGTCAACAATCTTTTTTGATATTCGGATTTCGAGAGATTTTTTTTTCCAAAAAGTTACATTAAGGGTTTAATAACTTATTAAATTTATGTAGTCGGTTGGCACCACAACAAAAACGAGACATTTTCCAAGGTCAAACGAGCCAAGAGGCAAACCCGCCATTTTGCCATTTTCGTTTGTGCTCTAAAGTACACCATCTCTTTGGTGATCTTGATTAGTGTGGGAGCTTTTGAAAAAAATTTATAGGGAACGCTGTTATTAAGACCTTATATATGAAGCCTGGTTTGTCCACCACAACATAAAAAAAACAAATTTAAGGTCAAATGATCATAGCGAATGCAAAACCACCATTTGTTGATTTCGTGTGCACTCCCCATTCTTTTCTAGAGATTAGACCTTCCGAGATGATTTTCAAAACATTTACACGAACTGTCCCTTAAAAAGTTTCTTTATCGAGGGTTGTCACCATTTCCAAAACAACCCATTTTCAAGAATCACCGAGCATAAGAGCATGGGCAACACCCTCCCCTATCCCCTTGTACCGGATCTTATGTGCTATAGTCCACTATCTTTTTTGGGTATCTAGAATTTCAAGATTTTTTTTGCCAAAAACTTACACAGATGTCCGTTAGACCTTATCAATGTAGTCCATTGGTCACCACGACAAAAACGACTCATTTTAGAGGTCAAACGAACCTAGAGAAGGCAAACTACACAGATGTCCATTAGACCTTATCTATGAAGCTGATCGGTCACCATGACCAAAACGACTCATTTTAGAGGTTAAACGAACCTAGAGAAGGCAAACCCCCTATTTTTATGGAACATTAGTCGGCAATCATCATCTTCATAACCTTGGTGCTTACAAAAGGTACAATACAAAAGAAGATTACCAAAACAATCTATTGATAGTGTTCAACGATCTTACCGGATTGTTCATCCAAAAAGTGCATCCTTACTTGTTTTGAATGTTTGTCCGTAAGATAAAGAATGACCTTAACTCTAATAGTTCCATGTCTTTTCCTATCTTAAATTGGCGTTAATCTGGCTACTTTCTTACATACCGACTGCCTATAGATAACAAAGGTCTTCGCGAAAAAATATTTGGCGGAAAATCCTGTAGTAAAAAGATTTTGAAGTTTCTTCCCTAGGGTTAAATTTTTGTGTCCATGGAAAGTTACAGAACGGATGTTGCTCCCCATGAAATTGAAGATTACCAACCTGTTTTGAAAGAACAGAGCAATAATATTCATAAACATCACAACGAATTACCAGATGTCATGCTGCAAGCGAGCCAATTAGTCAATGTCCTTTGATGACCAACTGTTTTTGAATTAATTGTCTCAGTTCGTCTAAGCTTGCTGCACCATAGGAAACTTTCATTATTACGCATATGAACTCTTTCTCAACTCATCTCATCTGATTCCTTAAAAGTAAAATAGACAGTTGCTTCCCTGTGTATTAATTAAAATAGGTTTCAAGATTGTTTTGGTCAGTGTTGTGGGATTATAGTTCATAAGAGATGCATAGGTATTTTTTAAGGTTTGACTCTCCCACATTTTGATACTAGGGAGAGGCAAGTGGAAACCATGAGAGTCTTCTAAGTCGCCTTTCACCAAAATATTTAAATTAAGTGCGTAGTTCACTAAATTAATATTTTCAGCTTCTCGTAGCACAAATGTTTTGGGTCATATATCCCAAAAAATGTTAATTGTAATACTAGTATTATTTGTACAAGAGTTAAATTTACAGTCAACCATTGTAATAAAATTTAATACAAATACTATTTTTATATATACTACCAAATAACTCCTTTAGTGTTGAAGAAAGTGTCAAGTGTTATCTATTGATTTATAATGTTACAATAAAGACATGTCATTCATTTAGTGTTTGTATGTAAGCACTCAATAGTATAATTTTCTAGTACAATAAGTATAACATCACAAATTTAAACTTCCAAGTTTTCTTAAAATTCTATGCAAAAATACTTTATACATATTTGATTTAACCTAAACCATACATTTTTACATCAAGAGTTTCAAATTAAAGAAACCAAAGCAAATTCAATCTAGGAATTATGCATATTTTCCGTTACTGTTAGAGTTGTGACATATCAGCTGAATAAGGTTAAGAACATTTGTTTGTTGTTCGTGTATCATATACCCTGACCTTACCAACGATATTCTTTTTTAGTTTCTACAGATTATGATTCCTCCGAAATGAACAAAGACTAATTTACCTTCTCCTGATTTACTAAGAAACCTTTCCATACATTTAATAGATGACATTCCAAATAGGTTTTCTTTTCAAGATGTGGTAATAACTAGTATACTTTCTATGGATTGGTAATATTCTTGCCGTAGAATTTCAGAGGTTAAATTTTTATCAAATAGTCAAGGGAAACACTTGAAGACTTGACATCTCTTACCATTGGATTTATTTCGATTCTCGATTATTTCTTCAGGTTTCATATAGTAACAACATTGAAAATTACCCTTGACATTGCTATTTTAAAATTATGGTCATAAGTGTGATCGTTTGATACAGTTTGCCGACAGCCATTTGCATTCAACATTTCATTCTTATACTTCCATTTACATATCCACCATACAAGATCCCTTACTTCTTTTTTTATTGTTTAGCATTGACGCATTTGTATCTCCTAGGATGTGAAATGCATCTTCCATGCTTCTTTCAGGGATTTAAGTAGTGTGATTAACCTAAAAAATTAAAATCTTTTACATTATCTTCAAACGTTTTATCTCTAATTTGACGGTTGCTTGGGATTGATGATAAAAACAAACACAATCAGTACCTCATGAGATTAAATTCTTCTATCTAATCTAAGTTCATTTGTCCTTTTGCGGCGATATACAATTGTTACATCTATACAATGTTCCTACCTCCTCTTTCCAATGTTCTTTATGAGCCTAATTAATTATTTCTAGAGAAACATATTATATAGGGGGGGTGACAATATTTTTCGTCTATTCTTACAATCTTACACTCGGAGGTATTTCAGTTTGTATAATTTTAAAATAACGTTGCTCGTTCTTCATTTTACTTGTATTTCATTCATTACTTTTCTTTTTGGCATCCTGATTTTTATTATTTTATTCGTAGGTCGATATTGGATTAACTGAATTTATACCAACATGGCTTCCATCAGCTCCTAACTTTCTCAAACGCCTATTCATATCTTGGATTACTCTTGGAGAGTTTTTTAAGCTTCCCATTGCTATTTGCATTCTAGGGAGCTCTCCCAATTTGGAAGAAATTAAAATTCAGGTTGTCACTAATGTTTATTTTTCTCTCTATCTTTTCCATTAATGAATTCGATGGTTTTTTCTTGATTTTCTTAGCGGTGTATCCTTAATGATGGGGATTATTTTGAACCTGTGCCACAGAAGATTGTTGGAATTCATGCAACTTCTGGACATCATATTTAATCATCTGAGGACGAGTTACGTTTTTGAAATTAACTAATTAGAAAAAAAAAGAGGGGAAATGCAGTTTTATTCAACGGGAATCCTCTAAAGCAAAATTTGTGTATCTTGTTTATGTATCGTTAGCCACAATCCTTCTTATTTTTTGCTAAAATGATTTTGAAAGTGCAACAAAGGAGATGCTTGGTTTAGTGGATTAAGTATGTTTGTGTTTTTCCCTTTGCTTTACGGTACTATAAAGATTTTTTCAACTTGGAAACATAGAATGGTAAACCTGGAAAAATGTTTTGAATACTCTGTTTGAGAACAAAGATGGTTTTTTATATTTCATGCTTGTTCTTATATGAAGTATGACTTGAGTCTTTGGTAGTTTATTTCGAAGTTATAATGTGTGTTGATTCTCTTAGGAAACTTTAAACATTTAGTGGAAACTTACTTTTTAAATAGTAGGAATTTCGTTACTTTAAGGTATTAGTCCAAGATAGATCGAGAAGTATTTATGTCTAAAATGATACCCCCTTATCTGTGAAGAAGAAAGTCGAAGAAGCGTCATTCAGTTTGGGTTTCTTCAGTTGAAGTTTATTTTGTTGTGATGTTGTGTGTTAAATTCTCTTAGGCGAGCTTGAAGTATTTAATGGGAACTTACTTTATTTATGGTTGGTAGGAATTTCCTGTTTCGTAAGGGATATGTTGGACATGATTGTTCCTCATCTTTGAAGAAAAAATAGGAAGAGGAATCACCGATTTGTGTCAATCAAATATATCAAAAAAAATGAACATTAGGATATACCTTTAGACTAGTAATGTGGAGGGTAACTTTCAATGTTATCCTTATATGAAACCTGAGGAAACAATCGAGAATGGGAATAAATTCAATGGTAGGGGATTTCAATTACTCTACTATTTCCTAGACCGTTTGATCAAAATCCTCATGTGGAATTCTATGACAAGTATATAGCCAATTCGTTCAAAGTTTACAAGTTCTTACAACATTTAAAAAAGAAAACCTATTTAGAATATCATTGATTAAAATAATGGCAAGGTTTCTATGTCGATCAGGAGAAGGTAAAATAAGTCTTTGTTCATCTGTAGGTATGATAATCTGTAGAAATTAAACAAGAATAGAATTGGACAATCAGAGTATACGCTACACTAATAACAAACAAGCATGTCACAACTCTAACAATAAACAAAAGGTGAATAATTTTTAGATGACATTTGCATTGATTTCTTTATTTTTGCGGCTTAGGTTAAATCAGACAAAAAGATTCTTTTTCTAATAGACTTTGAAGATCAAAAAGTTTAAATTAGTAATGTTAACTTATTGTCTAGAATATTAACATATTAATGATTAGAACAAAATATTTATGAATGACATGTGTTTATGGCAACCTGATAAAATATAGATTAACAACTGATACTCCTTCAAACTAAAGGATGCATTTGGGTAGTATATATAGAATAGTATTTGATTAATTTTAGTACAAAAGTTTTAACTGTACATTTAAACCCTTTCCCTGGTACAACTAATGCGACTATTCAATAAACCTTTTTTAGGGATATATGACCCCAAACATTTGTGCTACAAGAAGAATGTTTATGTATCCATATTTATGGGGAATATTTCGAACATGTGCCCCATTGTTGACCGCGAAATCATGGGAAAATATTCCAAACAAAACAGGCAAAAAAGTGGGAATTTCGGTCGGTGGGGGCAATTATTATGGAGGTTCCTTATTTTCTTGTCCGTATCAATTTACATCACAGGATTTAATTAGACATAATAAAGTTAAAAATTAAAAGGAAATTGAAATATGACATGTAATAGAAATCATAGATATTAATGTGATTATAAATTACTTTATTAAAATTTAGAGGTAAATATGTCTATTTCATTTTATATTAATTATTTATTATTCTAATTATAATAAACCATAAAAAAATTTGATAAATTTCATTAATTCACACTTTAAGGATATTTTTTAAGGTTTTAATACAAACTGATTTAATTAGTAACAATAAAAGTAATATTTAAGGATAACTGAGATCAAAATAGTTGGGAAGAATTATCTATAATAAAGTGAACAATTATATAGGACTATGAAAGACCTTCTTTTCGAATCACCTAAGACAAAGTAATATCACATAAATTAGGGTAAAAAGGTAAAAAATAATGTATTTTTTAATAGAGAAATTGGCAAGTATATTTAGTTACTGAAACTTTACTATGATTTGTCCAATTCAGTCCACTTAAATTACTTTTAGCATATGATATTGAATGCCTCAAAATAGTTAAATTTGATTGTATTGGTCAGTTACATATTCAATTTTCTGATTTTATGACCTTTTTTTTATCATAAGAAATCATCATTTTTATGCATAAGATATCTAGAAAATACAAAGAAATATCATTTGTTCAGTATTATAGACACAAAACTACATTTTACCCACTTTTATGTAATGGCGAATCTAGACCGGGCGAAGGTATATTAATTTTAATTTTCTTCACAAAACATTTATATGATATATATAAGAGTTTTTTCAGTGTTTATATATAAATTTTAAATTCCTCAACATAAATTGCTCTGTACATTGTAAGGCGTTTCATTTTCACTTTTTTAATTACCCTTTATTTTAACAGACCATGAAAAAGATGGAGGGTTTGTACTAGTATGATATTTTTATAGGGAAAATGCATAAGTACTTCCTCAACCTATGTTCGAAATCTCAAAGACACACTTATATTATACTAAAGTCCTATTACCTTGAAGTTATTTTATAAATAATTTTCTACTCCTTTTTAGCCTACATGACACTTTATTTCGGGGTTCTGCGTGTGTTAATTTTTTTATTCAAAGTAGTGTCACATCGGCTAAGTAGGGTCGCTAATTATTTATAAAAATAGTTCAGGGGTAATAGGAACTGTGAGTATTATACTTTTGGAATGTAAGGTCTTTTTGAGATTTCGGGCAATTGAAATTTATGGTTACGTGTCTTCTCACTTTTTACCTACTCTCGATTACTATATTACTTTGAGATTATTTCTACATACTATTCACGTCAAATATTTTTATCAATAAATGCTTTAGTTGTCAGTACAATATTTTAAAGAACGAGATAAAATAATAACGAACCTTTTCACACAAAAAATTGAGCGTTTAAGTTTGACTTTTGACTCAATTCTGCCCCGTTTTTGCTAATTTCTATGACGTCCAAAAGGAATTTCAGTTTGGAATTGGCCCTTGACAGCCCTTTGTTGGTCTTGAACCCATTATGATCATGACATATCAAATTGACTCCACTTTCGATCAAATTCCGGGGCCTAACAAGCCCTAAATTTAAAATAGAAAAATCAGACGACAAACAAATCACTTTTATCATTAATCGAACAGACTAATTAAGAGAATCCAAATATGTTATAATCCTCTTTTGAGATGAGTCGCGATTAATAGAGACAAATGAAAGATTTAGCGAGAAAATTCCAAATGTTCCAACTTATCTCTACAACAAATTGTATAACCTATCTTGTGTAAGTACCATTTTTCGATGAAATAAATAGATTGACTATAAATCGTAAAATTTTCGCACTCGCTACTCAATATTACTATATGAATGACTATTAACAGTACTCAAAAGGTGTAGGCTCCGTACCATATAAGTTTTTATTTTTCTTATTTAATAAAGGAGAATATAACTCTGTCCCACACTCCTACTTTCAATCCAGAACTTACATTTGCACACACCAAGCAAATCCCACAAGATATTTCCGAGCGTCGAAAATCCTTATAACTTGTCCTTTTCTGTTAAATATAGGGATACTTTACCAGGCACATCCACTCCATAGTGTGCCAGCTTATAAAAGTTATAGCATTCTGTAAGAAGGGCAAAGGGAGAATAGCTTTCTGTTTTTTCTTCCCTGCAAATTAAGCACTCGTTCAAAACCTGATATGTAAATATATAGGGAATTGATTTATTAGCATAAATGCTTGGTTCTTGTTCGTCTACATTGCCGTAGTAGCAGCCTTGAAACTTGTAATAATAATTTTTCACTTATAAGGATGCACCTTTCTCTTATTACTAGAGGCTGATTCATAACCGACATAAAAATGTCTGCTAAGGACTAAAAATCATCACTATAAGATAGAAAATTCTTCATTATCTAATTAGAGACGAATTAGCAACGTTAAGTGTTGATTGTGGTAATATGCCTCGTTAGTGAAGGCTCTTACTAGAAAATGAGTTTCCATCACAGTTAGAGGGAGCATCCTAATATGACCCAAATACGCCATGTTCCCTTCCTCTCCAAAGCTGCCTAGCGACGGACTTATTCGTCATTATATTTACCTAAACTAATCTCTACGCCTCGTTTCTCGCGCGTATGCAGCACGTATTAGTGAATTGCTAAAGCCTGCACATGAAGAAAATCGTGTTTCCCCTTCCCCTCCCCAAAGTTTAGCGACCTCATAGTGAAAAAATATTTCGTTTCCGTCGTCGCACATGTTGAGCGTACAAAACAATGATAAATCGTCATATTATTTATATATTTTGTTGCTAAAAGTTGTTTCTTCTTATTTTATTTGGTTACTTTAAATTGCATGCTTGAATAAATTAAATTAAAATTACTAAATCACCAAAATACAAACATTCATACCATATAATATTGCATAGATGATTCATATATATAATATAAAACTCAGAAAAAATAATTTTTTCCTTAGTTTAAAAATTCCAAAAAAAACTATCCATGTACTCTTACAAGAACCTATTTTCAATCATTTTATCAAATATACTAAGTGCAATTTCTAGTTTCCAAAAAGTATGATATTATCAAAAACTGAAGTTGTGGATGCATCAACTGAAATCCGAGGTATCAACCATTTTCTCTTGATAGAAGAGCCGATGGGTACCTACAGTCGATGGTTTTTTCCAAATGGAGTAATCGACTCTGCACTGCTTACCATAATAGGAACCAGACATGACTAGTTTTGTATTGCATACATCATTTTCTTTACAAACTCGTCCATATTTGTTGTTGATGTTGCTTGAGAATATGGAGGTGGTAATGATGATGAGCCACAAAGATTTTGCCGATAGTAATATTTTGCTTCAGATCCAAGACCGTCTGTTCTTGTTTTCTTTTCTCCCCCGGCAGCTTGGTAATATGTTTCATATTGATCATTTCAGTTTCAGACAATGTTTTTTCCTTTAATATTTTTTCATATTTTTCCTATAATAAGTAGAGAAATTGAGAAAGTATTAAAGATATGGAACAAACTAAATTTTGAAGGAAAATGCAGAAAATACAAAGCTTTTAATCATGAAAGAACGGTGTTGTTACAGCAAGATGGACTATAATTATACTCACAGAGTATTGGTAACATATAATTATACTCAAACCAGCAAAAGTAGTTCTTCAGACTATTAACATTATGATATAATAGGGTTTGGACTCTTGCTACACAACAGGGTCATATTATCTTCTATTGGTAGTGTAACAACAAAGCCAATGACACTAACTTAATCCAAGAATCCCCCTCCTCACAGCCCTACCTCAAATAAAAACAATCTCTAAGTTCATAAGTGATTGACCTAACGGATTATTCATCATACGCTATGTTGAGAGAGATTCATAGCTTTTCGTACCTCAATATAGATGCTTGAAATTGACTTTGGAAGCTAGGCTCGAGTCCAGGTACCTTCAATATGATACATCATCTTATTTATGTCTCATACTGCATGTCTAGATTGAGTGGCTTTCCCCTGGTTACGTCCTCTGTGCATCTGGCGCTGCCTCTGCTCTTGTCCGCCGACCTCCTCGGACGGCCGAGTGCAGTGGCGTCACGCTCGCACGTGCCTCGTCAACGTTTCGTCTGGTTCGTGCGCTGACCAGGCAAAGAGTTGCAATAGAACACAAACAAAAAACTGCACTTGATTCTGGCACTACTGTCTGCCCGCAGACCGATACGCCGCCCGCCGCGGACGGAGGGGTACACCCGTCCCTCATGGGTCGGGGGTGGGGAGGGGGCCGGGGGATTAAGCGGGACGCGGTGCAACCACCAAATTGCCGCCCACGCGCCAAATACACCGAAGCCGGTACCGTGGCATGAGCAACCGCGGGAAGATCACAAAAACAGTCTAATATGTTCTCTCGAAGAAACAACACTAAATGGCATCAAACATCTTAAATCATACCAGCTCGCAAACTGTGAAACCGGACAAAATGGTAACAATAGATACACAATAAAGCAAGCTTAAAGCCTGGTTTTTACTATTGAGGAATGGACGAGTGGACAAAGGAAGACTTGAAATGTGGTTCCTAAAGTTGGGGGGGTTGGTGGGGCACAGGGGGAAGAGTAATACCTCTAGTCCCGGATGTTTTTGGGGCCCGCCAGGTGCACAGGACGATCACTTAATCTGGGCCGGGGGAAGGATAGAAACTCAAGGATGGGAGGCAATGTGGAGGCGCAGAGAAGGGGGTCTGAAGTAGAATGCCCGCCCTAAGGTCTTGTTTTAAACGGTTTGTTTGTTTCTAATTGTTTGTAATGTAATTCATTGTTTTTTTTTCCCAGTTTTATTGTGGTGATGTTCTGCTTCAATTTGTCAGCGTTGGATTTCCATATAAGTGTGATCAGTTTGTCATAAACATTCAGGTATGGGGGGGGGGGGGGGAAGGCAGAATCACAGGTGACCCAAATGATGGGTCTCAAGAAGGGAAAAACTTCTTTAGTTCCTGTTGTCCAAGGGTTTATACATTCCAATCCCAAGGAAAATTCTTCTAAACAAAGATATTTTGAAGAGTGGAGGTTGACCCACAGGAAGTTTTTATAAACCTTACTCAATGTGCCTTGAAAGATTTAGGAAAGACATCAAAGGACCTGAACAGAGTGCCTTGAAACAAAAAATTGCTAGTAAAATGATTGTATCATAATTAAAGGAAGAAATAGAGCACAATGTATACAAACATATGGAAAAAAAATGTACTCTACCGACGAGTGCAGAAAGCAAGGAGAATAAATTGCTTTAGGGGCAGGCCAGTTTGGGTTCCTCTAATTGAGCGGAGAATAAGGGTAATGTATTCCAAGTGTATTAATGTACTAACTTTCTTGAGATATCATGCAAATCCATGTCATTACTCAAAGCTATATTGTTTTATTTTTTCAGGTTGATCAAAAGCTAGATGAGTTGATCTCATGTATAAAGTTGCATGAAAGTAATACATAATTTTGGAAACACCACTTTCTTGGGGAGGGATTAAATTAAAATTATGCCAACCAATTGAAAAAAATGACTTAGAACCCTCTAATGTGGTAGATAATAATGATACTGTCGATGATATCACATAGAGGCTAAAAATGATGAGGCACAAGATGACGAGGTGCAAGATGAGGAGGAAGAAGTTGAGCACTATAGTGATTCTTCTCTTTTCCTGATAAGTTAACATAATGAAATTCCTCTTTAAACCCGACAACCTAATACACATAGACATGGTTCAAGATAGGAAAGGAAAAAGAAGTTGTATAAGAAAATAGTAAAAGTTTTGTGTTGCCAAAAGAAATGTAAAACCAAATAAGCATCCCATCTGTAAGGAAGTAATTAGCGTACTCTTTATTTGAACACACTATCATTAAGTGTTCTAAGAAAAACTTAAGGCTTTCTAAGTAGTAATTGTTTTGAAAAAAAGGTAGCAGCTAAAGGGAAAGTTAGAAGAGAACATACAAAAAAATAAATACAAGAATCTCATAATGTGTACATCAATAGCTTAACATCACGTATCCAGAAGACTAATTGTAACGACTTGTTTTAGTCGTATTGTGAGGCAGCAGATTTATTCTGGAACAATAGGCTGAAGGCGCGGAACCGTCATGGCGCTACGGACCGTCGCAGGGTCTCGTTTAAAACACTTGGAAAAATCTGAAATGTGGGTACTGAAAATCGACTCTCTGAATTTGTAAAAATGGCAGGTGAACCGGAACCGTCACAGGTGTGACGGACCGTCACAGAGTCTTCAGTGGAATCCACTCCTCTGTACACCTGCGACGACCCTGCAGGACGGACCGTCGCAGCTACGGGCGGCCGTCGGCCAGGTTGCGAATCCTATTCTGGTCGGATTTCTTTACACGTTTTAAATGTACGTTTTTGATATTTTCTGCTTTAAAAATTATAAGTGGGTGGGTTAGTAAGAAGTCAATTACTTTGGGGTTAACGAGGTAACCTTAAGTGAATTAATGGGTTTATTAATTGCCATCTTTACCACTTAATTATATGTTATTAGGGTAAGAAAGAGGGTTGAATAAGAAAAATAGAGAACAAAGAGAGAAACTGAAAAAAGGAAGAAGAGAACGAGTAGAGAGAGAGAGAAACGAATAGGAATATCAACGGATTTTGAGAAGATATCTTGTTGATGCAATTCTTTCTTCGGTGGAGGTATGTTATGGTTTTTAAACCTATTCGTAGTAAACTCTTATACGAATGAAATGTGTTGGTATTCTTATAGGTCTTCTTTATGCTTAATTGTGTGATGCCATGATGGTGATTATATATTATGATGTGATGAAACAAGCCATGATGAAGCTATTGATCCCAAAATCTGATAAAAACCTAATCCTTGTTAATGATGATGCCTTGATATAAAAATAAGGCTTGATGAACTAAAGTGATGAGATGATGACGCCTTGTTATAAAAGAAGGCTTGATGAATTAATAGAACGAGATTAGGGGATTCGGATGTCACGTACCACCACATAGATTAGTGGAACGGGTGCACAATCGACACGTAGACTTAGTGGGATCGGAGTGTCACGTAACGACACATAGAATTAGTGGTACGGTGTCACGAACCGACACTTAGATGTTAGGGGATCGGAGTGCCGTACCGCCACATTGAATTAGGGGATCGAGTGTCACGTTCCGACACATAGTAAGTAGGGATCGGAGGGTCACGTACCGACACAAGAGGACTAAGATAATGAATCTTGAGATGGCTAATATACTCAATCTAAAGAACATTTATCCCAAAAGAGTATGGTGTGAGGCGGGAGTCCTCATAGATTGATCAGGTGATTATTATACCAATGATGTGTACTTGTTGCTAATCACATGGTAAGAATTTAGTTGATTTAGATATTATCGAATATATTGCTTTCTATTTTGAGTTTGGCCGATGAATTTTACTCATACTTGTGGTTTTACTGACCCCCTACTTTTATGGTTTTCTTCTGTATATTGTGGAATGCAAGGCAAACGCGCCGTCATCTTCGACTCAACATTAGTAATTCTATTCTAGCCCCAGTCTTCGTCACAGCCGGAAAAAAAAAAAAATCTTCAGTGTGAAGCTAATGCTTCTAGCTTTGGACTGGTCTCCTTCCTCATGTCTTGATGCCTTGAAGTTTCGTCATAGACCGATCTTTTTTTATTTTACTGTTTTAAATACTCTTAGTTTAGTATTTATCATGAGTGTCTTGTTGGGGATGAACTTCCAGATTTTGGGGATAATAATCGTTGTTGAATTTTGATGAATTTTGAATTTGTTTTTTATTATGATTTTAAGAAGAGTCTTCCGCAGTACTTTTCTGTTGTTATTACATTGAAATTTTTAAAAGTTTTGATTGGTTGGTCACTCACATAGGAGGGTAAATGTGGGTGCCAGTCGCTGCCTTGGCCTGATCCGTTTTTGGGTCCGTGACAAACTTGGTATCAGAGCCATTAGGAATTCGTTGGTCCTCATCCAACAAGAACATGTCTAGTAGTCTCAAGAACGGTAGGGGACGCCTTTAATTTTTCTTTGAGAGGCTATAATACTTTAGGACAATTCCATCTTTCTTTTCTTCTTTCGTGCTATTACTTGTAATCCATTGGTTATCTAGGTGATACAAATTGTATCTGACCATCTTCATCCTCTATTTCCGCAGATGGTTTAGACCTAGAGCACGACTACGCCAACATTCCAACAATCGTCAAAGACGAAGATGCTCTGCGCCAAGCCACTGGGGGCTGTAGCTCGAAGTGGGACAGTGGCAAGAGGCCGCAGTAGAGGTCGTGGGAGGACGTCTCTAGAGGGAGAGGACGAGCACCTATCCCCATCTGGTGCTAGGAACTGTGCGCCTCCCACCGACCGAGGAAGTAGTAGTAAGAGAAGTGGGGATGGGGAGAATGACAAGTACATACAGAATGGGAAAATGCCAACCCCAACCTACCCCAGAAATGATCAATCAGGTTTTCTCACTTATCCTTAGTGGGTAGTCTGATCAGGTCCAAGAAGGCACCTCCAGTTTTTCCTGCAACAAACACCTCCGGTTTCAGGGTACAACATCAGCCCACTATGGCTCCTCGTAGGGATGCCTCCTTGACATAGGCACTTTTGCCACGCCTGACTACTGGGCCTATACTGACAAATGAATCAGCACGAACTTTTTCAGTACGTTTTTCCTGAAATTGAAACCACGCTCCATCTTCAATGGGTGCAGATCTGAGCATGCCCTTACCGATTTTCTGGTTGACTGTCATGACTCTACATAAGATTGGTATTAAGTATAACGGTTTTGGTGTTGAGTTCGTGAGTTACCAGTTTTCAGGGAACGCCAAAGGTGGTGGCTGTCACATGGGAGTGTCAACCAACAGAGGCACCACCTATTACTTGGGCCTCATTCTCTAGGCTTTTTTCTGGAGAAGGTATATCCCCATCCCCCGGACTTTGACGGATGGAAAAGGTATTCCAGTTCGTGAGCCTAGAAAAGGTAGGATGTCGGTCAATGCATCTGAGGCTAAGTTTCGTGCACTATCCAGATAGCCACCCCACCTTTGTTTTCAAGTCCAGAAAGGCGGCTTCCCGTTTTTTTGGAAGGGGTTAAGATTAGAGTGCGAATTTTCAATTCAGCTTTTTTTTTTACAAGTATGGCCACAAGCGAAAATCTTTTCAATAAGAAGTAGACTTCGTATAGATGTGGAAGGAGTGAAGCCAGATGAATTCACCATGGCATCGGACAGTCATCAAGAGGTTGTCGAGGGGGGTGACGTTTATGGTTCTTACTCTAGAGGACAGGGTTCCGGAGGTTACTCAGTTTTCGACCCATTCAGTCTTCACTAAACATACTGTAAGTTGGGGGTCCACCTCAACCGGCATCCACATTTCTCTGAGAGACCTCTGCTGAATCTAGAGAGTTTTATGGGTGTGGGGAGCTGGGCATATCAAGAGGTATTATCCAAACAAGTTATAGACCCCCAACAGCTATAGGGAAGTGGTCATGGGGCAGAGGCCGTATTCTTTGTAGGCGTGGTGGCCGCGGTAATGTTGTCACCAAAACGGCCGGGGTTGATTGGCAAAACGGGAGGCACTACTCATCCAAATGTTAAGGGAAAACGGACCAACAAACGAAAGGGCCCCTCATTGTATGCTTTCCTCCCTGGGAGATCGGAAGGCGAGACATCTGATTCTGTCTCACATGTAATCTTCTGGTTTGGTGATTGCATGGCTTCCTGTAGTGGGGGAGGCCGGAGCCACATGGCGGAGGGATGGCCTCAGGGGGCGAAGGGGAGCTGAAGTCTGAAGGGTCTGGTTCTGCCTTGATTGTTGTTTCTGTCTTAGCGTTTTGTGATGTACGTTACTTGTCGTGCTCGGTGATGTTTTTCTTTGTGTTGGTGGCTTGAGGACACCGGTGTTTGCTTGGTGGGATTGGTGTGTTTGTGTGGTTTTTTTGTGTGTGTAGGTCTTTTGGATGGGGGGTGGTGTAGGGTTTGTCGTTATGGAAATAGTGTGTTTTTTTGTGATATAGGTGTGTTTGTCATGTGTTGTTTTGGGTGTGTTGGGTTTTTTGTGTTGGTGG
>JAKWJA010001916.1:0-16357 GCA_027704765.1 Solanum habrochaites | reverse complement strand
ATCTAAAAAATAGAGAAAAAATAAGCTAATCCAGAGATTCTGACATAAATAATCTTGAAAACCCTATCTATATAAGTGCTGTTTGTGATAAAGACGCTTTGATAAATAGTTGTTTAAGGGACTAAAAAATAGTGATAATAAATGATAATTTAGTTAGCAATATTGACTTATCTGAGTGTCACGCTCTATATTAGATATCGTCATAAAGGGTCCTTGAAAGATGAGTTCTATGAATGGAAGATTTCAAAGTCTTCTTTCAGAAGTGAAGATTTGTGATCCTTATATCACATCCGAACAACCACCAGCTCACTATGTTGTTTTTATTTCTTTTTCTTATGTTTTCGACTTATGTGGGTTGTACCCAAACCTATTGTATCATGAAGTCTATGGTTTTTGAGACATAGGTGTTAGAAAGTATTATGACATGTTCTCATTATGTTCTGAAAGAACAGTTTTATTTCGCATTACTTTTCGTATATATGCAGATGAATGATGTCTAAGGTCTTGTACAAACTTTCGACAGTAAAGTATGTGTGTTTCCCTGACTTGAAGGTGCCCTAACTTCTAGGTGTACTTTGGGAACGTGAACTCCATGTTCCTAGGTTATGTGATGCACATATCTGATGGAATGAGCTATCATATCTGACCACAGTTAATTGGTGATATGTCGAGGAAAAAAATTGAAGTAAAAAAATGAAACCATCGGACAAGGGCCTAAATCCCTTAAATTATTGAAAATGGTACAAATTACCCTGCATCCACCTTATTGACTCCAAATCCCCCTTTTCATCCGACTCTATTGACTCCAAATTACCTTTGTCATCCATCTTTGGGTTCAAAATTGACCACGTTTTAATTGTTTTAAAATTAATTGTGTAAATATGTTTTAAATACTTGGCGGTTCACTATTGATTATATTTAATATTTTATTAATATATTTCTGAACCAACTCACTACTCCACTCATTACTATTAAACTTCACGCTATTATAATCCAATTATTATCAAAATCGTTATAAATACTACCAAAACACGATGAAATTATAGATTCCCTGAAAAGACAAGTCAAAATATTCGAGTCCGAATCGAAAAGCCCAATAGGTTTTGAGCCGCTTATTATCGAGGACCCTTTCTTTCAAAATTAAATTAGAAATTATAATTAAAGTAATAATTATACATCCCGATTAATGCATCTCACTTTTTCTAGAAATATAATTTTTTTAAATATTTATATTTTTTTTAAAACCTTTTATATATTATGTTTTGAAAAAGTTACCTATGAGTAACATTACATATGAACGTAAGAATATTAAGATAACAATGTCGACTATTAATTTATTTGTGATTTATTTAGCCACTTGAATTGTAAATGATATTTACTTCTATATTTTAAAAAAACTCAATTGGCATTAGCGTGTTCATTAATAATGTGACGGATTCATTATTTAGAGGGTTTATTAGTAACTGGGATTTGGTAGTGAATTGATTTATAAATTATACTAATAAGTTAAATTATAACAAAATGTGAGCGTCACGTAGTTTAAAAAATATTTAACTAGTTTAAATATAAACCGTACATAAGTGTCCAATTTTGAACCAAAAGGTGATGACAAGGTATTTTGGACCCAATAGGTGGGTTGAGAAGGGTATTTTTGAGCCAGTGGTGATGGAGGGTAAGTTTGTACTCATTTTCAATCAAGACTTTGAGGGTATTTTAGGGTACTTTCCCTGAAATACAGTAGTGAAGGCCAGTAGTTTTCTGTTCATAACTTTGTCTTATTTAAGACTCTGATTTAGAATTTAAAATTTTTCATTTCAGCTAGAAGCAAAACGCTCTTAACACTTTTTAGATGTTCGGGCTGCTATATTAGTTGCAGACCTCTTCATCTCTTGCTTACTTGTGTTTTATATAAATATCAATACATAGACTAAGTTGCTCCATTTTAAAATCTAATCTGTCGCGAAGAGGTCAATGGGCTTAGTTCTAGAGTCATAATGTATTCTAAATATGATGGGTGTTGATATTTTTGTTGGTTTATATGCCAGAGGTCCTCGAACGATATTTTATATCTAGCTAGTACTTTGTGTTACCTTGTGTTGTATCCAATGTTTGGGAGAATGTTCTTTATCAGGTTACAGACTCTTCGTGGTGCGGGGGTTTGGACCTCTCCGGGTTTTTGTAAAACAAAATAGATCATTCTAATCTTCTGTCTACTAGTTTGATTTTTGAACTATCCGAGAACGCAGGATCCGATTCGAAGCCTCATTTTTATTTCATTGCATGGGATATCTAAATGAATTGACTTAATAACTGCTCAATGAGTGGCCAAAATTTTTGTAAACATCAAAACTCTAATACTTGTTTGATGAGTATTACAGTACATCCCATAGAGAATGAGCTAAGAGATGGAAGTCAGATGAAGTCAACAGTCAGTACTTTAAATTGTGTTATGCTCAACTGTACGTATAGCAACCAGCTTTTTCGGATTCTTTCTCTTTGGTGATCATACCTTGGATGATGTAATCTCCAACTATGATGGTGAACTTGAAATTTCGTACGACTCATTACTTAATGATGTGGTGTGAGTGAGCGATGTGATCAACTTGACGCTCCTTTTCCCAATTGTCTTCTTTTCATTTTGCCTAAATATGGATGGCTTCTTTTTTCCCTATGCAATTCGTATTGACTATGAATATCCTACATGCCTTTCAGTCACAACAACTCTTATCTGTCTTATATTTTTCAGAGAAAATTGTGTACCTAACATCTGGGATTCCTTCAAGTTTAGTGGCGCCATGACTACTATCGTTGTTTGTTTCATTTTTTCAACTGCTATTGTCCTTAGGTGAGTACCATATTCCCTTTTCAACTACTTATCTGTAATCATCGTTACATACTCAAAGTTAATTCTCCATGTTTGTCATTGATCACAAAGATACAAATGGAATAGCAACCAAGAGGGACAAGCTAGTGTAATCAGTCATGATATTCTTAGTTGTTTCCTCAAGTAGTGTGGCAATCTACAGTGACATTTACAACCTTTGGCTACATAAGGTTCACATTCAATTGAACTTTCGGGTAAGTTAACTGATTCTTTGTTTCCTGATTGATGATGCCAAGTTAATTCCAATAGATTATGAATATCAAGTTGAAATATACATGAACATTATGCACGGGATCGATCTAGTTCTGTTATAGCACCAAAAAATCGAATCCACAAAATGGCTAACCTACGTCACTTAGGAGCAATTGTATTAGGTTCTGACAATGTTTTGTTATCGACTTTCATTCACATATTTTAACTTTTCATTCAAAGTTATGGAAGAGCCAAAATTAAAGGGTGTGTTTTTATTCTTTTATTTCGTTCATCTCATTTACATACTTTACTTTTTGGTGCACTAAAAAGTAAAAAAAAAAAAAAACTCTATGTGGCGTACAACTAAGTAAATCAAGGACATGTGGATGGAGTTTAGACTTGGATTAGGACCTAGGCACTTTCATCTTTCTGATGAGGGAACCTCATTGATCACCTTTAGCTGTTTTTATTTGTACAGTGTCAGGATAAGTTTGAACAGCGATAAATTTAAAATAAATTTTGAAAGGGTCTTAAGTTTTTTTTTACACTGGTTTGTAATTTTTTTTTAATAACTAAATACATTTTTCGTGTGATCATTGCAACCCCTTATTTTTGAGATGTGAAGAAAGAAATGAGTACAAGCACTACCCGTGAGGAAGCAATCTCATGGCAGTGTTTCGAGTAATGAACAATCTCAACTGAAGTTCTACTATACAGGGTACTTGAGTTAAAGTTTTAAACTCATTTTATAAAAATTAGCTTTTGAATAATTTCTTTTCATCTACTGTGATGATTTTACTAGGTTCCCGATCCCAAAAGTGACAATGAACCAGCACCTATAAACTTTCTCAAGGAAGGCGTTTATCATTCATGATTTTTTTGTAAATCATCCTTCCTAATTGTTTCTTTTCTTCTTGTTTTCTTTTCCTTGCTATTTTAATCTTTATCATTACTCTTCTCATCATCGTTCTGTAAAACTTTTAAATTAGCGCCCTTTAATTTGTCATACCCGTAATCTTTTAGTAGAATAAATTTGATTTTTTTGATCAACTATCTCTCTTTTATTTTGTGGCATCGCACAACAGTTCCCCTCTACGGATCCTTCCCCTATTACATTAAGATCGTGAGCCAAGTTGTAACTTTTTCAAAAAGTTGATACCTACACTTTGTTTAATATAAATATATTGATTTTCTGCCACTATTATTTTTTGGGCTTTTTTCATTATAGGTTAGTCGAATTGAAATATATTAATTATGGTTCTTTTTAAGTTGTTTCATTCCTTAAAATTTTCTTCCTCCTACTTCAAAGAGACTAATCTTAACTATAACTCGAGTTATTCATGTAACTATGTCAATTTCTTTTTAATGTTTTTGTTACCTTTCTAAAATTATCTAAAAGTTTCTTCATATAAACAAAGAAAAATGATTTTAATCGCAATGTGACATTATTACTCTCTCAACTCTCAGTCCATAACTCATAATACTGTTGAATTGTTCAATTGACAATATTTGGTTCTTTAATGTCAAAACATTTATTTCTGCAGCTGTTATTTGTAGGTTTTTTCTCTATAGGAGAGTTGAATTTAGATATATTAACAAGCTTTTGAGAATGTATTTAATTCTCAAATTTTATTACGCCTATCTAAATGAAGTTAATCTTTTATACTGTAAGTCTAGTAATTCAGTATCTATTTAAAAAAATCTATTTTGGTGTCTTTTTTTAAAAAACATTGTTAAACAAAAATCAAAGTTATGATGATAGAAAAATTTCTCTTTATTATCTATTTCTATAGTATTATTTGTATACTCTGTTAGGAAAATTTCTTGTGGGTTTGTGCAATATTTGATAGCACGGAACAATTTAATATTGCTACTTAATCACATCAATGCGAATGTTGATAAAAGAACCAACAAATTTCTCTCTCTTTGACACATTTAGTATCTTATTTTGATTGTTCATTTCTTAGGTCAAACATCTATATGCGCATTTCACACCTTTGAACTCTTATATATACCATTAATTCACTCTTCTTGTGAGTGGGGAAATCGTCAAGTTTACTAATTTGTATATTTCTTCATATCTTCTGTTTAAGGCATAAGAATAGGGATCAACTCAACTTTTCTTGAAACTAACAATGTCCAAATACCTAAAACAAAAATACATTTATGGGCAATAAATATGCACATAAACAAAGATTTGCAAGAGGACTTTTCCCACATGAATTAAGTTGTCATTAGATTCATGTTGATAGGATACTTACCGCACACTATCTTCTTGAAAAATATGTTAAGCAACGAATGCATTTTTCTTCTTGATGTTAGAGAGTATGGGTTGTCGTGTATTATTATTTGGGGATATTTATAAGTACAAGCACGCTAATTTAGGCGTTGAGATTTGTAATTTGTTAGTGTAAAATTTTTGGTTTTACAACTGTCCAGTTATGACGGTGTCGCCTACTGATTGGTTCAGTATGACATTAATTCTTAATTCTTTGTAACTGCATAATATAACCTAAAATATTTATTGTTCAATTCCAAATAAGTTGGGTTGGGTGATATGAAACTAAGGAATAGTAATGACTATTCTTTCGATGAGGAATATATTTACAATACTAATAACCAATTAGGGTCATAAGAAAGGAGCCGAGAAGTCCTTCATTTTAATTAGTTAATTAATTTCTTGCATGATGTAATGTTCCACTTTATTTGGGAGTGTTGTGTTCGAGATTTCTTGGTCTCTTCTTCATTGTTTGATGTTATTCTTATCTGTTCTTGAAATTT
This sequence comes from Solanum habrochaites, assembly GCA_027704765.1. Classification (NCBI taxonomy): domain Eukaryota; kingdom Viridiplantae; phylum Streptophyta; class Magnoliopsida; order Solanales; family Solanaceae; genus Solanum; species Solanum habrochaites. The sequence continues at coordinate 10,500 of JAKWJA010001916.1, read as the reverse complement.
ACAAATTTTATTACTTGTGACCACTAGTTCCATGGAGATTTCCTTAGAAGCTTCTTTCTTATACTTAAAATATCTCTATGACTCATAATTTTTGTATAAGAAAATTAAAAACAAAATATAGCACTTTAAAGATTTTTCGATTTCCCTTAAGATACATGATCTACAATGAATGTATCTATCGAAAATCAAATATTCGAATGAAAAATGTTCATTAAATATGAAGCTTCCTTGGCACATATATGGTGGTCATTACGACGGCCCTCTATATAAAGGTCATAGAGCCTGAAGGACATTGGTCAATGACATAGATTAAATGCCGCAAAAGTATTTGTGGAGATAAATATTGCCTGGCCCGCTAAAAAAAAATTAAATTCCACTAAAGTCATCTTTTGTTGTATTGTTACTTTTTAAGAGATGGGACATTAATTTTTGCCCCAAATCTCTTTTGTTTGATAAATATGTTATTGACCAATGCCTGTAATGGTGTCAAAGGAACACCTTCATACAATAAGAAATGATTGGATCAGTTTTGTAACTCTCTCAACTAAAATTATTTTCACAGTTTGTGCCTCTCTGAAGTTAGTGGTGAAACTACAAGAAAGCTGATTGAAAAACGAAGCTAAAATCATGTTGCTTCTTTTTCCTTGTTCTCTAGTGATAAAAGATAATACATATAATGCGCTCATGGTCACCTCTTGTCAAATTTTGTATTGTCAACCAACGTTTCTTTCTGCAGATATCAACAACTTGCAGCACCATTTTCCATTAAATGCATTGTTCTTATCTTTTTAAATATGGACAATTCTAAGGTGTTTCTGAACATGGTGCGGTGACGTGTGATTGGAATAATACTACAAATGTGGGCTTTTACCACAAAATACTCTTAATAGTTTTTTATTCTACATTATAAGTCTCTCTGTCGTTGAAACAAATCAAGATCTTTCAAAAATTTTTAAATTTTGATTGAAGGGTTTTTATTTAATTAACCTATAATTCATATTGATGAAGAATGCAAAAAAGCACAGTACCGCAGTTCGCTTAGAATTAACCCCTGAGGGGACATGTGGTAGATCTTACATTACAGTTTTCATCCATTAAGTATAAGCACTTACGAGTCAAAAATAATTACAATGCTAGTAATTTCTGATAACATTGCTTCTTTTAATTTCATTATAGGAATTCTGTCCAGATGTTTTCAATTAAATCATTGGGTAAAGAAAGTGACATTTTTTTCAAACAACCAACTTTTCTTTTGAATAGGAAATATTCTTCCTCCATGTCCGTCAGCAAATGATGGATCTTATCAGAGGGTGATGAGAATAAAATTTTGAGAAGATTGTGCAAGTAATTAGAATGATAAGCTGATAAAGAGAATAGGGTGATGAGGAGTAAGTTGTATCATTTACAGGTTAGCTTCTATATTTTTTGGAACTCTTTGATCGTAATTTTGTTTATTTTGAAGTTGTATGAAGTTTATTTTGCATAGTTTCATGTATATGTTGAAAATGTGTGTTATTTTGGTTGGATGAGTTTATCTTAAAATAGCTTATTTTAAATTTCATTGGGTTGGATACATTTTATTTTTTAAATAGCTTATTTGGAATTCTTGGGTTGTTTGTGACATTTTTTCACGCCCCAAGTACCCCCTAGACCCGCTAACACGGAACCTCGGGACACAACATGATCCGCTAGCTAACCCTGTTCATGATCATGATGGCACTACGACAGATAATAAGCTGTTTGCGGAGCTAAATAAGACTTAAACTGAAAACGGATGGGGGAATACCCATATTCTATACCTGAGATATTTTAAAACAATGAGTTTAATACAAAATAAAAATTAACTCAATTGTAAGCTGAATCTAACTATGTCTTAAAATAGCCTCTAAACTAGACTAGAAATACTGGGACAAGCCTCAACTAAATCTAGCAAAAACTGAAACTAAATTACTAAAGAATGAAATGAAACTCATGACTGTTGTCCTGGGAGAATGAGGACTCACCACTGAATCTGTTGAACTGGAGATCGAGAAATCGATCTGTGCGTGATCTGGATGTTGAGAACCTGAACCTACAACACGAGAAGATGTAGCGCACGTATGCGTCAATACTTGAATGGTACTAAGCATGTAGGACAGAGTACAACTGAAATAAAACATAACTGAACAAGCATAAAAATAAGTATAATAATCTGAATGTGATTTGCTGATTTCTGAGCTAATTGGATATAATGACCAATTTATAACATGCTGAAACTGAATACTGAATATACTGATACATGGTCAATTCAGAGAGTTTGACTGAACTGTGGGAGCTACTAATAACCGATCGATAAACGACATGACTAATGTGGACGTTTCTCGCTGTATACGCCCTCTCAAGCGGACCCAATATACCCGTGCCAAGGTATAAAGGCATGCTGGCGTATCACTAAACTGATTGTCCTGAGGGGACTAAACAAACCTACTCAGCTAGTATTCAAGGACTACTAGTACGCTAACCTACTCCAACTCGGTATTATGCTCCCCTATTAATATCTATTAAATGATTATATCTCAATTTCTGTACTACTGGATTAGCTCGAAACTAACTGCTAACTCTGAGAATGCAACAATTATCTGGTAATATTAATTTATAATTGAGCATGTATCCTGAGTTCCTGAAATATAACATGACCTAACATTTGTAATTAAAGAACCCAGAAATACAAGCTAGTTCCGAAATTCATGCAATAATTCTGAGTATAACATGATAATCTTATTTGGACACATATTTTAGTAAATTCAGAATTATATAAAAGTTTCTAGAAACCCTAGGATTACTCATGATAATAGAATCAAGACTGCTGAAACTAATTACCCCAATGGGTGAAAGGAACCCAGTGACCCCACATACCCTGGTGATGAATCTACGGAAAGTATTCGTTGTGATGCTAAACTCGGAGCTTGGTGGCGTTCTTGAACGAGGATTATTGACCTTTTTTCTCTCCTTCTTCCTCCTTGCTTAATTTTCTTAATTTTGATTTAATTATTTCACTTGATATGTTTATTATGTTTGCAGGCTTAACTGACTAATTTGATGATTTAGGCATAAAAATGTAGCATAGGGTTTAAACTGGAGTGGGAAAGTAAAAAAAAACCCGAAAGGTTGTTGTCCGTCCTCAACACGGCATGACTGCGGTCAGGGGGTGGGGGGGGGGGGGGCGTCCCTTGCGCCCGACGCCCCGTAGTTGGGTCCGTCGTGAGGGTTTTTTTGAAGGCCTTTACTAAAATGGGCATAACTTTTTACTTGGAGGACTGATTTTAGCAAGGTCGGTGGCTATGGAAAGATAATTCAATTATCTATCTGTGGGAATGTTATGGGAGACGTAATTCATTTTGTGCTAAGAGTAATCATCATTTACAGTTGACCCAACTGCATGTCCCCTTAACTTGCTGAAAGTTTTCCACCTACGGACCGTAGGTTCACCTACAAACTATGTTGGTCATCCATAGATCGTGTGAGAGAGTGGTTGAACGGAGTCTTGATCGACGATCACGGACTACCGATTATCGTTTGACCTTCGACTCCGTACGTCCGTCGTCGCAAGACTTACACCAATTTTTTAGGGCTGAAATTTTGGGAGTTTCTGTCCCCATCGAACGGTTGTGAAGGACGACCGTAGTTCATGCTTACAGTCCTCGATGCTACCGTTTGTAGCACTGCATATTCTTTCTGAAAACAAAACTAATTTTTTGTTTGTTTTCTTATCTACTACTGGGTGTACATTACATTATTTTATAACATACTGATTTCTGAGGTCGAATCTCAAAAATTGAAAATAAGGATCCTCGACCGTCCTGAGGTTAAAACATCAAATACCAAAAAAATTCCGAGTTTTTTTTATGTTAGTACTTCTAACTTATTTTAACTTGATTCTTTTAGAATGCACCACATATACAACTTAATAGGGAGAGTGCGAGGAACAAAGTCGATTACGTTAGCAATTTGAAGCGCAAAACCCAATTGTAGAGGATCATTGTTGGAGAATGAAATGTTTTTTTTTGGTGAATCTAGAAATGACCCATGAAATACAATGATCTAATATTGCTTTTATCCAAAAATATTAATCCCTTTAATTTTAAAACTAATCTTATTTTTAGTTCTCCTTCTGAAATATTTTCACGTGGACAATTACTTGGCATCTTTTTTTAGTAAAACTATAACTGGGCTCGCTCTCGCGCTGCAGAACATTCTTATTTTAAATCTAGTAGAATATTTTTTTGTATATTAATGTTATATATATTTATCTAACCGGTTTTTAGAGTAAATAGGGACTCTTCATTCTAGTTTCTATCATTTGGTATATTAAAAAGAAAGGAAAAATTACAAATGATAACACTATTTTGTCCTAGTATACGTAAATTTATTTTCGTGGTTACAACATTGTTCTTTATTAGAGGTCAAAATATTTATCAATCTCTTTTTTGTCAAATATTGTTAGTATAACATATAAATAAACTCTCACAATTTAAATATTTTTTAAAAAAATGTATTTGAAAATAATACCGTGTTTATCAATAGCAAAGTTCCACATCATATCGCTATGTAATCTTAGTCATTATGTGAGTAACTTAAGATGAATCTTCCAAAATCAAAATTTGATATGTAATTATAGTTATGATTATGTTGGGAATTGATGTTTTACACAACAAAGATTAAGATCCTTGAAAATATGAAAGCTACGTAAGGGATAATGGAGAAATAGTTCTCGAACAAAGTACTTTGGAAGAAGAATAATCACCATTGTTAATTCATATAATTATATTAATACTAGTTTTAAATTCTATCATTTGACTTTATGACAACAAATAATATCATACTAAGTTCTTAGGTTTGATTGCTTGTAAGGAAAAGTTTTTGGAAAATATTGTAATAAATGTATTTTTGTAAAACTTATTTGTGAATTGCGTAGTTTAATACATCTAGTTTGTACTAACAAATACTTAATAGCAATGGAACTTTAAAAACAGCACAACACTATTTCAAACATGTAGTAAAAACCAACAATTAAATTATAACCAAAATTAATGACTTACAAAAACATATCAAGATCTATAACAATAGAATGAACAAAAGAATGAAAAAATCGAGCCCAATAAATGGTGAGTGTGTCCTTGTTAGTGAGAAAGTCAACAGACAAAATACACAAACATTTATTTATACAGAAGAAAAAATTTGAATCAATATTAACTGTGCTGAACAAACCTCAAATTTTCGTGTTATAAAATGAGAGGAACCCTGGTATTTATAGCTATTAATGGTAGTGTGAACAGATAAAACCTGTGCCTTATTGAAAATGTCACAAATCTTCAGAAAAATTCTTAACTATTGGAAGGTCACAATCTCCATACCTTTCAAACATATCATAAAAGTTGCACTCTAATGAAATGTCACAACTTTCGTTAAGCCGTAACCCTTTAAAATAGTCACACTTTCCAAAAAAGTAAATATTTTACCTACAAGTGACACTTTTCATGAAAGTTATTCAATTCTAGTTTACCATTTTGGTTAAATTATAAAAAACAAGGTAAATTAAAAATGATAAACACTATTTTTGTCCAAGTTTATAATAATTTCATTTTACTTTTGTACATAGTGTCCCTTTTATTAGGAGTCAATGAAATATTTTTCTCAATATTCTTCTTTGCATATGTTGTTATTATAACACTATAAATTACTTTCAAAATATTCAGATATACTATATATATATATATATGTGTGGGTGTGTGTGTGTGTGTGTTGTGTGTGTATATATAAACATATTCGTGTATAATGTATATATACCTATGTGTGTGTGGAGTGCATTATATATCCATACACAACACGTCACACACACACAACATAAAAAACACACATATATAAGAAATATGTAGTCATTATGTTTTTTTTAAAAGGAGATATATTTTCTTACGAAATATAAATGCATATGTATATTGTTAGATTGTGTTTGGAAATGATTTATGCATAAACAAAACATTTATAGGAACCTTGAAAAGTATAAAGAGCAGTAAAGGGAAATCGGGAAAAAATTTAAAAGACTATGTTTGGGGTGTGAGAGATATCATTATTGTATATCATATAAGTATAATTAATATTGCTAGTTTTTAGGTCTATCATTTGAACGTTTTTTTTGCTCTTTTTAATATTTGAATTATTATGACAATAACAAAAAATCATATACTATAACTTAGAGCAACATAAATACAAAGTTGAAATATGTAATAAGAAACACAATTATATCATACGCACAATTACATAATTACCCAACTATAACAGGAAGCATTACAGTAAATGAAACAAAAAGGAAAAACGACTCTACAAATGCACGGTCTTTCCTTTTCAGTTCCCGAATCAACAGGAGCAAATTACACAATAATTATTCTACAGAAGAGACGAAGAAGAAATGAAGAAGAAGAAGCAAGAAGAAGGAGGAGAGAAGGAAGAAGGGAGAAGAGAAGGAGAAAGAAGAAGAGAAAACAGAAAAAAGAAGGTCTCAACTCTTCATAAAAGTCACAACTTTTCAATAAAATTGTCAAATTTTCATAAAAGTCAAATCTTTTCATTAAACGGAAAGACTATTTTTTTATATAAATTAATTATAAGGGAATTCTTGTTGGTGGCACCACGTAGGTGGACCTAGGGTACTCATATATATATATATATTATATATTGAGTTCACACTACATACAATTATCTATTTAATGATATGTGTTTTAATATATATATGGTTATAGTTTGGGTAGAAAAAAAACCCCGATAAATGTAGTGTGACTTTTATCATTTAACTTTACTATTTTTAAATGTCTACTTCAAGTGTAAATTTAAAATCAAGATAATTATCATTCTTTCTTGTTAAACTGACTTCACCAATATGGTGATAAAAAGTTCATCACTCGACCACTTACGATTAAGATCCGTTTCCCTCTTGTCCATATTGAGTGAATAGTCTAATGTTTTTATTAGTTCAATAATTGATTTTTCAAATTTTATTTGTTAATTGGGTTTTTTTTCTTCAATTTAATCCTTTCTTTCAGGATGTTGAATCATTATTTACATTTTTAGAGAAGACTTTAGGAATTTATAAATATAATTAAAAAAATAAGCCTTTCAAATGTTTGTCTATGATTTTTTCTATATTGAGTGTTAATCCTAACAATTCATTTAATATAGACGAGAGAGTACCACATTCCTCCCTACATATGTCTCACAGATGAAATATATTATATTCAAAATATGATATAGTAAAATTAGCGAATAGTTGCAAGTACCCCACCCCCCCTAAACTATGAACGAAAGCTCATTGACACACCTTAACTAAACTAAGGTCCTATTACCCCTGAACCAATTTTTAAAAAATATATATATTCACCTTTTTCCTTACATGGAATCCAATTATCTCAAACGCGTCTCATTTGCGTTGAGTAACACAGTGTGCTATGTAAGAAAAAGTTGTACAAAATTACAGAAAACATTGAGTTTGGGTGGGCGAGTGGGGGTAGTACCTTAGTTTAGTTAATACCTAGTTCCACCACTTAATAATAGTGCTAAGTACTGCTAACAACTTATTCTAAAAGGAATTGTCTTATGTGAATAGTAATTAATAAGTTTAATAAAATATATAGATAAAGTTGATTTCTTCTTCTAAAATTAGGGAGGAAGTAAATTGAATAATAGTGTTAACAACTAACTGTAATGACCCATTTAGTCGTTTTGAGTGTTATAACTTTTTATTCTTATAAAATACTTTACAATAGATTTTAAATGAGTATTTTGGACTATTCATAACTACATTTATGAATTTGATGGGGTAGTTTTTATAATTTGTTTAGTTTGTGGTTAAGGAAAAATAAATGTAAACTTAATTGTCGGTTACTTTCACACTTCTATATTTTCTCTTATATAATAATTAGTGAGTAAATATTCTTTAGAAAAAATTATAAAGGGGGGCCCCCCCCCCCCCTTGGGAAAAGAAGAGCGGCTACTTTAAAGTCAATCGTGGCTCTTTCTATCTACTGGTACATTTTTGCTTCATAAATTACAATCTAATTTTGAAACTATTATTGTACTCTATAGCATCGAATGGAAGGAATGTAATGTAAATTTTAGTTGGTAACATTGTCCTTACAATTAAATATTAGGAAGGAAAATTTGGCAATGTTTAAATGAAATTTGGATATGGCACTCTCGTCCACCGTTAAATTATAATCTTGATACCTATCTACGAAGTGATGTTTTTAATAGAAGCCTTGATAACTATTTTTAATGTAGTGAAAAGTGGAGATATAAATGAAGTTTACAATATAAATAGATCTGAGGGTCACGTTCTACACAGTTTTTAATTGATCAGAGTGCACTTCCTATATAGATTATGGAATCAGAGTTTCCATTCTGAAACGATATTATTGGATTGGAGTATCACGTTCCAACACGTTATTATTGATTGGAGTGCCATGCTGCGACACAATATAATTGGATCAGGTGTCAACATTTTTGAAATGTAACATTTATTTACGGAGAATGATATTGAATTACCTTAATTACTCAATTTCAAAGAATTTAATTTCTCTCTCCAATGAGTGTTTTGAGGAGTCATGAGTCCCCCATATGATGTTTATTGATATTGGTGCCCTATGATTGTTTATTTACTTTAATGTGTTGTCACTACTGGTTAATGTTTTTTGTTGCTTGCCACCTACTAAGTGCCATAGTTTGACTTTATCTATTATTAATTATTGTAATATTAGTTTTCTCATTTTTTTGGGTTTGGGTTTGCCGATGATACTTGCTCAGTACATGTTGCTCCATACTATGCGCTACTTGTGTTTTCCTTTTATAGAGTGCAGCGAGGGTACTAACAACTCCGACTGGCCCTCATCTCTAGCAAGTCTCTACCATATTAGCTTTGAGGTTGGGCACCTCATTCAAGATCGTATTGAATTCTCTTGGTCATGACATGATGTCCTAAGTTTTCGAACATAGACTATTTTATATATTTATTTTGATGTCTTTAAACTCTCGAACTTAATATTTGAAGATAAAATGTCCTTAATTTGAAGACTTTCAGGTTTTGGGAATGATATTTGGTAGACTTTAAGGGATTTGAGTTTCCTACACTAATAAGATTTAGTATCCTCATTATGATTAATATTTCATAAGTTGAATTATAAATACACAATGTTAGGGTTTGCTTCATTGGTTTCTCCCAACCTAAGGAGTTAATTTTTTTGGGGTGTCACCATGACTAGTAAAAAATTTTTGGGTCGTGACAATATTGGTACCCTGGTAGATTGTTAGGTTTGGTGATAAACACACCAAGGAAAAATCTAGTAGATAGATTCTTGAAGAAAACTATATTGTAACTCCTTTAGTTTTTCCTTTAAAAGAAGGAAAAAAAAAGGATATTAGATATTCGGAAAACTTTATTCTTTCTTTTCTTTCTTTCGTGTACTACTGAATTTAACTTTTAAATCTAGGTTTATAAAAATTGGTTATGAACTTCTTCGCTCTCTTTCACATTGGTTAGTAACGGGAGTCTCGTCAAAACAAAAAAAAATAAATGTCCTTTTAAAATAGGTATTATTTTCTCAATTGACTACATACATGGTTATAATGACTGTAAGCAATAAATATTTTTATCATCAGTTGAAACCCACCTCATTCTTCTAGGTATTGATTATGAATATTGCGTATATTTCATTGTTTATTATTTTGACCTGCTTCATAATCTGAAATATTGTTAAGATGCTTAGTGTTATTTTATTGTATACTAGTTCGGAGAGACCAAAATGTTGTGGTATTTCTCATGTTGGCGCCGATTATTAAAGGAACACCTAGACTATGGAAACTTTTCTAGCTTCTTCCTAAATTAATACCACCCAAATCTAGAGCTTAAGAGGAGAGATGATTTCTTTAAATAAATATAATGGAAATATATGTTTTAACCCTATTAGGTCAATTTTGTACTGTATCTTAGATATGTGGACAACATGCAAGAAGTTTCATAATGGACACAGAAAATGATCATTTTTGCTTTAGAAAATAAAGTTAGTAGCAAAGCTTCATATCATGTATGAGTTGGTTTAGCGAATGATGAATTAGGTTGCGCGCCAATCGAGGTCACAGTCTTTACTTACGATCCCATGGATTGATTTTATATTAAGGAGGGTTCAAACTGATTAAGTGTGTGTACTTTTTGTTAACGACCTGACACGAAGAAAGAATGAAAATTTCGTAGGAGTAGAGACAAAATGGATTTATAACAAAATATTTATTATCGATATTGGCAATGGGTAAATTAGGGGAACTATTGGGTGCATCTGCTCTAATAAGTGGGATGGTGGGCTAGTGATGGATTTTACCGACCTTTCCATGGGAATAATCGGTACAAGTGTGACGGTGGAAAGGAGTACAGTGAAAAGTGGCCATGTTAATAATAACACTTAAGGAGCTTCATGGTGT
>JAKWJA010001915.1:0-17918 GCA_027704765.1 Solanum habrochaites | reverse complement strand
AAATTGGAGGATGAGGCTATGTGTGAATTGGTATAAAAGGTTGTTCCAAAGTTTGATATCGTTACATGGATTTTGGTCAAAGTTTGGATATATTTCAAATATTTTGTCCTAAATAAGGTCAATTAGACAAAAAGATCATTGAAGGAAACTCCAACTTCAAGTTCACAATAACAAAAAAATTATAGAGAGTTAACAAAATGGAATTTTGAAAAACAACAATGCATAAGTAAAACTGTATAAAAGAGGAGGTATCTGATGTACCATGATTTCATAGTATTTTCAATGCATTTTACTTAAGAGTTGTGTGTCTAGAGCCTTTTTGTAGTAGTTTTAACAAGTATTTTTGTTTTGTTTTGCAGGAAAGATGTTTAGGTTGAAAACACAAAAGGCAACTAAAAATGTAGAATACGACCTATGAAGGCCATGGACAACTCGTTGTCTGATCGACAGATCATAGGTGGTGACCTTCAATGTGCGATTCAGAATAAGGGAGAAGATCAAGGAAATATGACAAAGTATGAAACTATGAGTATAAAAAACGGTCTGCCAATTGATCTACAAACAGTACTAGTGAAACGTCGATTGGTTCAAAGAAAGTTCCAGTACCTGACTTTTCTAGATATAAGTGTGGACGACGAGGATCACTGACGGGCCGTAGTATAGATCGACAGTGGACTGTCAAGGATCAATCCTTTGATTCATAGAAGGTGATATCTGGTGTAAAAAAATAATTCCAACTATGGACTGATGGAGGAAGACGACGGACCGTCGAATGAATGGCGATCCGTCAGTGAGGTCGTTTAATGATGTTGCGTTTCTGGAAAAAGTTTCCTTATTTAAATTTCTTTTTTTAGAACTATATTTTAATAAATAGGGGATTAAATCCTCATTATTGGGCTTAGATACTCTTTTTATTGTTCTATTTTGTTTTGGAGATTGGGTTTTTGCAAAATTAAGCAATTAATCAATTTCCGGATTCGGTTCGAAGCTATTTTCTTGCAATTTCAAGTTGAATTTCTTGATTTCTTCTTATTATTAAGTAAGTTCATAAATTCTTTATTCAATATTGTGAATTGTGATCTTGCTAGCATGGGTAACTAAATCCACAACTAGGGTTGTGGGAACCATGTGTAATTAACAAAGTATTCCTAGCAACTAAGAAATTATCAAATAGTGTTTTTGCATTTATTGATAATTCTTTCGCTTAGAAGTCTTATCAAAAAGTGTACACATTACAAATCGCCTTTTTGCTACTTGCAGGACCAAGGATGTTGGAATAGAAAAAGAATTACCAACATAGATTTAGTGTGATACTATCTAATAGGCTAACTGTGATTGTTCCAAGTAATAACTAATTCATACAGGGATATGATGTTAATGTGAGGTAAAGGCTATGTGTTCGTAGCTTATATCAATGCAAACCGCGACCCAAGGTACGCGGTGAAATTCCCCAGATGCCAGGACCAAGATTTGAGATCATAACTTAAAACTTTAATGCAGTATTATAGGAAAGGAATTTTTATTACTAGGAAATACGAATTAGGAACATGTGGGAGAAAAATATAAAAAAAGAAAAAAAAAAAAAATAAAAACCCTAGTATTATCAAAACGTGATAATATACTCTCAACATTTACTTTTGTTGTACTTTTAATTTAGAACATTAAGAATCTTGTATTCTAAAAACTTCTTTTTAATTATTTTTTTTCGGAAAGATATTGGCTAAATAGAGGGTAATGTGAATATAACTAAGTCTACACCATTTTCATCGTGGGATCGCCCAACACCTACTAGTGGGTATTATGTTACTTGATTACGACCGCTTATCACTTCTTTGGGAGTGTTAATTTGAGCGTATTAGTATCAACTTTTATTGGGTATATTATATCTTGTACATGAAATCCAACATATTTGTTGGGGGGTCAATTCTATATCTTCTAAATGATATAAATATGAATAGTTCATCCTATCACACTGAAGAGCTTTTACCCTATTTAAAACATTAGGCAAGAAGCATATTTGACACCCATAGCCAAAATAGACCAAAAATTTAGTTTTTCAGAAAAATCTGCAGGCTACCAACGGTGGCATCGAGGGACCATAGTAATTGAACAACGGTCCGTACTGCACAACGTCGATGGGATCAGAAACTCCCAAATTTCAGCCTAGGAAAAATGGTTAAGTATGGATGACGCACGTACTACGATGTCAATATGGTCAAACCGACGGTCCATAGTCCCATGGAACCGTCAATAAAAGACTCCTTCCAAAAACTACTCTCTCACAATAGTATGGATGACCAACATGTTCTAGGTGGACATTACGGTCCGTGGCCCTGACGTAGGGGGAAAATTTGTAGCCAGTTAAGTGGGAAATGCAATTGGTCAATTTCTAAAAGGATCATAACTCTTAAAAAAAAAAAGTTCTTTAGGTATTCTCATGACCATCATAGTAGTATTCAATTATTTTTTCCATCCCACCGCTTGCAAAATTAATATACGAGTAGAAAGATTAGCCCATTTTAGTAAAGCCTGTCAAACAGACCCTCACGCCGGGGCGTCAGGCGCACGACGAACCGTGCAGTCCTGCCATTGTGAGGCAGACAGCAACCCGTCTGAGGTGTCTTTTGACCGTTTCCCACTCCGTTTAAAACCCAAGTTATGTCGTTTGATTCCTAGAAATCAGACAGATGATAGTAGATAAGCTATAAAACATAATTTTAAAACAGATCAAGTCAAAAACTTAGAAAATTAAAAGCAAGAGAGGAGAAAAAGCTAAGAAACCCTAGGTTCCCAACGAACACCACAAAGCTCTAGCAGTTCCACCTTGACTTAAGTATTTATGGGGATTCATCACCATATATGTCGGATTCACTAGTTGCTTCCTTTCACCCATTGGGTTCTAGTTTTATGTGAGTTCTTGGATTTCTTATTCTTGATTAACCTAGGATTTCTAGAAACTTTAGATAACTTCATGAATTTTATTAAATATTTCCAATCATATATCATGGTATTACTCAGTTATCTGTGGAATTGTAGAGCCTAGATTTGTTTTATTTAGTACTTGAATTACACATACTAGGGAAGATTTTTCAGACATTAGATATACAGCCTCAAGTTATAAATGCATATTACCAGATTAATTCGTTGCAATCCAGTATTTTACATAAATTCCGATATAATCAGTTATTTTAAAGAATCATTGGAGTAGCATAAATACCGAGTTGGAGTAGGGTTTAGCGTACCCAATAATCCCACAACTATTATCCAAGTAGCTTGTAAGCCCTAGGTGGACAATAGTTTAGTCGGATAACGCCAACATACCTTTATACTTTGGCAGGGAGATTGGGTCCTCTCGATGGGGGTATACCATCGGACCCGCCAATTTAGCTCATTCGGTTTTATTATGGGTATTGTAGCCTACACAGTCAGGTAAACACCTCTGCCATTGACATTTATCAGATAATTCAGTATTTCAAAGTTTCAGCATGTTCTAAAGTGGTCATACATCAAGTTGCTCAGAAATCAGGCACATCACGTTAGATTTATTTATACTTGTTTTGTGCTTGTTACGTGATGTTTTATTTAAGCTTAACTCTATCCTACAGGACTCAGTACCTGTCAAATACTGCCGCCATACGTGCCGCACATCTTCTCGTGATGTAGGTTTCAAGTTTTCAGCATCCATATCACGCATGATCGATTTCCAATCCCCAGTAAGGCATATTAAGTGTGAGTCCTCATTATCTAGGACAACAGTTATGCGTCCTTTTTAGTGTTTAGTATTGTTTCAGTTTTTTGCTAGATCTTAGCTGGGGCTTGTCCCGAGTATCTATCAGTCTAGGTAGAAGCTCTTTCAGAACATAGTTAGATTTAGCTTAGTATGGAGTTAAAATTTCTTTTGTATTAAATTCATTGTTTTTAAATATCTCAGTTATAGAATAAGGGTATTCCCCATCTTTTCATTTTAAGTATGATTTAGCTTCCGCGACAGTTTATTATCTTTAGTATGCTCATGATCATGCCAGCAGGGTTTGCTTAGGGTCAGTTGTGGTCCTAGGTTCCATGTTCGCGTCTCGGGGGTAGCTCAGGACGTGACAAAATTTTGTATCGGAGCACCAGGTTCAAGAGTCCTAAGATATCTAAAAAAGCCGCACTAAGTAGAGTCCTTTTCGTGGGTGTAAAGTGCACCACATCTAATGTTGGGGAGGCTATGAAATGTTTCAGGAAAAACTTCACTTTCTTGTTACTTTTATCGTGCATAAGGTATGATCAAATTCAATTCTAACTTGACGTTGTGCGCCTAAGATCATTCCTTCTTGTAGAGGACTACGCACAGAATGATAGTGTATGCAATGCTAACTAGTTCCTCTAGTACTAGATAAGGAAGTTCAAATGAACAGTTTCAGAATGCCAATTAAACTTTTGGCAACCAGAATAATCACTAGGTTCAAGTTCCTACTAAAAGAAATGACCGATTAGTGGCAGCGAGAGTTTGTGATTTTGTTAGGATGAATCCTCCGATGTTTTTAGGATCGCAAGTTGGTAAGAACCTACAACAAGTTCATTGATGAGGTCAGTAAAAAATTTGGTGTGATGTTAGTAACTGGTAGTAATAATTAAGATTGGCATCTTACAAACTCAAGGATGTGACTCACATATGGTTCACTCAGTGGAATACAACCAGACAGGGACGTTGTCTTTTGTAACTCTGTATAGCCAGTCCAAATAGTATTAGGCAGAAAACTCCTCTCAGAAACCCTTACATTCTCTACTCCAGTCTCGGACCCCAGGTAATGCTACACACGGTATAACGAAATTTCCCTAGTCAACGTCTTTCAGAAAGTCACCTCAGCAAGATCTAGAGAGTTAGAAATGGTAGACCTTGATGTCATTGAGGCTGGATTGTAAACATTGTATCGAGCGAGGGATCCGGATCCCATTCGTAGAAGATAGAAGACTGTGAGACAACGGCCCAGACCAACGCTGCTACATATATCAAAAGTTTCTCAGGGTCTAGAGGTATTACAGGAATGTCAGCGTACCATTGACTAGGTTTACTTAGAAGAGTGGTCAGTCCAATGGTCAGATGATTGTGAGAAAAGTTCGCCAGAATCAAAAAACTAGATTAACTATAGCTCCTGTCTTGACTCTTAGAGGGTTCAGAGGGTTACGGTTGGATCTATGTGATGAATCGAGTGGCCTGGTTGTGTTTGATGCAAAGAGATAAGATTATATCTTATGCATTAGAAAGCTTAAGTGCATGAGATGAGAATACTCCCAACTCTTGACCTCGAGCTTGCCAGCCATGGTATTTGCCCTCTATATATGAGAATACTTCTTGGTGTTCATGAGAGGTGTTCACCGATCATAAGATCCTTCAGTATGTGTCACCCCCCGAAGATTGAATCTTCGCAGAGGGAGATGGCTTGAGTTCCTTACGGTTATGATATGAGTGTGCCTGTCATCAGGAAAAGAGCTATGTAGTGGCCAACGCTCTTGTAATTACTATGGTTCAGTGGAGCCCATGTTGAGGACAAAACGAAAGGTATCTAGTGAAAATTTTTCATCAGCGTTCATTGGAGTTCTCCTTATGAGCATATCCGAGGCATGCTAAAAGTTAGAATGGGGCAGAATCGTCTTTTGGTAGGGGGTTAAGGAAAAAGCAAGAGAGTGACTGATTGCTTGCTGGAAACATAAAGGGTATAGTCCAAACAATTCAGAGAGAGGAGGTTTTCTCCCAAGGGGGAGATGGTGTACTTTGCTACCAAGGTAGATTGTGTGTTCCTGATTTTGTAGAGTTAAGGCAGAATAATAATGCAGAAACTCATAACTCCAGGTATTCTATTAATCCAGGTGCCACTAATATGTATTGTGATATGCGGGAAGTCTATTTGTGGAATTGCTTGAAGGGGGATATAACAGACTTTGTGAGTAAGTGCCCCAATTGCCAGCAAGTCAAGGTAGAACATCAAAAGCCAGGAGGTATGACTCAAGTGATCGATATTCCTACTTGGAAGTGGATTGATCAATATGGCATTTCCACAGGCGTTCCCTCACTCGCAGCACATCTGAATCCAATTTGGGTGATAGTTTGATAGTATGACTAAGTCTTCCTCGCTTTTTTGGCGGTCAAGACTAATTAATTTTCTTCAGGTAGAGGACTATGCCAAGATTGACCTTACTGAAATTGTGAGGATGAATGGGGTTCCTTTGTCTATGAGTCTTAGATAGGGTCCCAATTTTACCTCTCATTTCTAGATTAGTTCTGTCACAAGGGTCGTGGTACTCAAGTGAACCATTATACAACATTTCATCATAGAAGAGGGGAAGGCAGAAGCGTACCATCATAACATAGAGGATAGTAGAGCTTGGGTGATCGATTTCAAATGGTAGTGGGGATGATCACCTTCCTCTTATTGAGTTTCTACAATAATGAGCTACCATTCCAGCATTAAGATTGTCCCCTTATGAGGCTTTATATGGGCGTAGATTAGATCTCCTATTGGTAGGGTGAAGTATGTGAAGAATCTTTGTAGGGCAGATGTTAGTCTTAGCTATTGAGAAAGTTCAACTCATAATTGATATACTTAGGACAACACAAAGTCTTTGCAGAAAGTTCTTATGAAGATGTAAGGGAGGAAACCTAGAGTTCCAAGTTGATGATTGGGTTTTTCTGAAAGTCTCACCTAGAAAGGGTTGCATGAGATCTGGAAGAAGGGAAGCACAGTCCTAGATATGTAGGCCCTACAAGATCTTGAAATAGGATTTGCAAGGTGGCATAGAGTTAGCGGTGGTAGCAAAACCACCAGTAGTGCATTCGGTCTTCACATCCCCACTCTCGAAGAAGTGTGTGGGTGATCCCAACCTTTTAGTGCATTAGAGAGTGTGGCAGTGAAAGATATTCTTTCTTATGAGGATGTACCAGTGAGATTCTGACGTCAGTTAGAAGTGTTGAGAACAAAAGAAGTCGTTTCACTCAAGGTTTGGGAGGAGTCAGTCCCCGTAGAGGGAGCTACTTGGGAGAGAGAAGAATCCATGAAACCCAAGATCCGTTACCTTTCTCCTTCCGATTGCACTCCAGCTTGAGGTAATATTTCACTTTCAGTTTAAATTCATCATGAAATTAATTCAGTTTAGAATCAGTTTCCCGCAGTTGTATTCATTTTTAGGTATTTCATGTTCTCAAAACTCAATCATTTGAAATTAGTTTTCAGTGTTTAGTATGTGGGGTTTTATCTCTCTCCCTCTATTTCAGCTAGTGTTAGAATTTCCTTCGAGGATGAATGTTCCCAAGGGGGAGACCAATGTAACACCCGTAGAAAAAAGCTCAAGAACCCCTAGTCAAGAACGCCACAAGCTTCAGTAGTTCCAAGCGCCCGAACACTTAAGATTGTTTGTAGTGAATTCATCACTAGGTATGTAGTGTTTCACTAGTGGGTCCTTTCACCCATTGGGCTCCTTAGTTTCAGTCAGGTCTTGCTCTCTTAATCATGGTTAACCTAGGGTTTCTAGACTTTTAATATAACTCAGAATTTATTATAAGGATATGTTCCAAATTAGATTATCATGTATTACGCAGATTATCGTCTGAATTCCATAACCTATCTGTTAGTTTTTAGTTCTTGCAAACACATGCTAGATCATTATTCAGATACTTTTCAGACATACATGCCTAAGTTATTTAATGCGAAATCACCAGATTATGTGGGCATTCTCATTTTGCATGTTCAGTTTGAGTATTCAATCTTACAGAAATTCGGATATAATAGTTAATGTACAGAATTCATTGGTAGTAGGCATAATACAAATGTTGACTAGGGTTAGCTACAGGATAGTACCAGAACTACTAGCCCAGTAGGCTGTAAGTCCCTCTATGGGCAACAAGTTTAGTGATTCACGCCAGCATGAATTTATACCTTTGTGAAGGGTAGTATGGGTTGTCCTCCGATGGGGCATATACATCAGACTCCCACATGTATTAATGTGGTTTTATTATCGGTTTTTAGAGCTCCCCACCATTCAGTAAGACCTCTCTTGTATTGACATTTTATCAGTATATTAAAATTTAGTTACAACATTCTATACATTGGTTATTGAATCGCAGTTAGATCCATAACATCAACATCACGTTAGATTCTATTATACTTATTTTTGTGGTTGTTAGTAGTTTCTTAAGCTTGACTCATCCTACACGCTCATTACTTTTCAGTGTAGTGCACATACTGCGTTACAGCTTCTTGTGATGTAGGTTCAGGTTCTTAGCATCCAGATCACGCATAGATGATTTTTCTATTCAGTTAAGCCAAATTCAACAGGCGAGTCCCATTGTCCGAGGAAATAAGTCATGAGTTTTATTTCAGTGTTTAGTCATTTGTTTTAGTTTTTGCTAGATTAGCTGGGGCTGTCCCAGTATTTCTAGTTAAGTGAGAGACTATTTTCAGGACATAGTTACATTGAGCTTAGTATTAGTTAAAATTCGTTTGATTAAACTCATGTTGTCCAAATATCTCAGATATAGCATATTGATTACCCATAATTTACTTGTAAGTATGAGTAGCTTCAGCAACAGTTTATTATCATTAGTGATTTCAGATCATGCAAGCAGGGTTAGCTTGGGATCACTTTTGTGGGTCCTAGGTTCCGTGTCCGCGTCTTCGGGTAGCTCGGGCGTGACAATAATCTTGAGCATTTCAGGAATATTATTATACCACCAATAAGATAATGGAATTACAAAACTACAACACGATCTTCAATATAATCCATCACGTAGATATAGGGAGAATGGTGTGTATGACACTTACCCTTAGTCATGTGAAGGTATAGATGTGTTTCTTTGGAAACGCAAACTCATATACAATTATTACAAAGGAAAAACCCAAAACATAGAAACATAGTAAAACAATTGTACAGAGATAAAGAGGAGCTTAAGCTCACATAACATATTAAGACTATCTTATAATGAGACAATGATATGAATTGAGAAGTATACCTTTAAACGAGAACGATATGTGAAGCCACAAAAATCAATGGGACATCCGTTGTTTTCATTTCCACCCGGGTCGCAGTACACTTATTAGCTCCAGACCTAAATTAGGATCACGCTCTGGCATGGGCCATTCGAGGTGTGGCGGCTCCCAAGAAAGTTTTCTCAGTACCCGGGGCTCTAACCCGAGAACCGAGACACTCTAGTTAAGGGTGCAAACTCTCTTATCAGTGAAGCCACCAAACCGGAAAAAACATAAAAAAATCGCGCGACAATAATATACAGCAAAAATGAGATCAATTATTTCAATAGTCAAGGCGGAACCTAGTACGACTTCACTAAAAATTTTAGTATATATACAATGTAGTTAAGCAAACTGTAGAAATTAATGGAAATTGATATCACTTATTGGTCAAACATAAAATCTCATAGTGATACAAACAAAGATAAAAATAGTAGAATTAAAAAAAGAAAATTGACATCCTAATAAATGAAATATCATTAGCATCGATACGAAATTATAATAAAAACGACCATATTCCTATAAATTATTCAGGAAGATGACAACACAATTAAAAAAGAAAGCGAACTATCAAGAGTCGGATCAAGATACCCTTTTCAACAGCTATCAGTTGCGGAAGGTTGAAGAGTCGACATCGGGTTTAAAGTTGTTTTCGTTCTTTATCATTATGTCGATAGACTAGATATCAGAAACCTGTGTCTAGGACCCAAAAAGGTACCCAGTTGTCACAGGCAATTAAATACACAAAATATTTTCACGATTCCAAAAAATGCCCCCTGATCAATTATTTCACATTTCAAGCACAAAGTACAATTTTAGAATTTGTGTTTCATCCATTATGTAATTGGGTTTACATATATGTATGGTTAAAATTTCATGAGTGTTTAGGATGTTTCTCATGCATACTAAAAAATATGCAATATATTGTTCTCCCTTCTCTTTTGTCTATCCTGGATCGAACTTGATAACAATCACCATAAAAAAAGTTCTTCAGTACGGAGAAAAGAGACGAAGGGCGAAACAGCGGGAGAATGGGGGGGAAAGGGCGAGCAAGGGCGGAGAACAAAGAGCATAGATATTTGTCGAGTTAGTGGCGGTAGTTAATAATCAAAATAGGTGAGGGTCGCGTCGTTGATTATCTTATTTTTATTTAGCTTTGTGGATTGTGTGGATTAAACAACAATAAAATAGAATTTATTGTTAAAATTAAAAAATTAAGTAAGAATCTGTAGGGATCATTTTATATTTAAAATTGTAAATATAATAATTATCATGAACAGAAAGATTCTCGTCGTATCCGCGCTACTCCTAATTTGTAAGGAGCGCCTCGACTCACCCTCAGATTAGCAAAGAAAGATGGACATAATAAATCACTTTGTCTCAGACATGTCACAGCTAACATAATTTAATTGTATGCCTGGCGTTATCCTTCATTCTATTCCTACTCCATTTGTTCATCGTTTTGTATGCATATATTATGTCCACAATTTTACTAGTTCATTATACTTTTATAATTTTTGTATATGATAAAGTGCTTACAAATTGCCACTGAATTAGTGGTTGGTTCTGCCTGATCATGATTGAATTATTTTCTTAATGATTTGTAGTGTTCCGAAAGAATGTGCTATGATATTCTATCTGCATTCTAGTGTTTCATAAGTGATCTGAATTTTAATTATGATATCATTTGCATATCCTTTATCGAAACTGGCTTGAGCAAGAAAAGACCATAAATGGACATGATTTGCTAGCTATAGGACCTATTCCTTTGTTAAGTATGAGCAAGTCCATTAGCCCACCCTTGACTGATCTGTTGTTAGGATCCTACTACTATGTAAATTCTCTTTATCTAAAATAAACAACATAAAAGTTCTTGTTTGGCTAATTTACATAATACTGCGCTTAATAAATATAAGGATGATTTGTATGGTATTGCTGCTAATTTGCGAACGATTTTGTTCTTTGTAAGGCCAAGTTTTCTCATATTTTATTTGCCTTTTGCCTTAATTGATCATAATTTGCTTAATGCAAGTTGTTTTGATTTTCTTTTACTGTTATATTGTTAGGAAAAAGCCTTGATATTTCTTATTGATTGAAAATAAAGTAAAATATTTTCTGCATTTTAACATTCTTATTATTAAGGAAACAAAATACTAACACTCTCTTAATTTATTCTTACTTGTTTATAGTTGATAAGGAAATATTTTAAAACTTTTTAATTTGCCAGCCTCTTTTAGAAGGAGGCCGAAATACCAATATTAATTGGTCCTTAAAAAATATTTGTTTGACGATGTGTTACTCCCTAGTGGTACTATATAACTGAGACCCCCGGTGCAGCTTTGAACCAAACGCACAGCGTGTCAGGAAAAAGTGCGCGAAGCAACTCATTCATTCTGCTCTCAACACAAAAACTAGACTTCTTAACTCTCCATTGCTCTCTTTGCGATCTCGTGAACTAAATAAGTTCCAGTTACTTTCAAGTGCTACTTTGCCTACTTTATTTTGACTTCAAGTAAAGGTTTGGGGAGTCAACTTGTGACATTGCTTGTCATTCCTCATGCTTGATGCCTTAACCGGCCTAAGATTCTTAATGTTACATTTACATATCTTTTTTTTGTATTCGTACATTTGTTGTAAGCCGCATTGTTCTAGTCCGGTCTTGTTATATCTAAGGGCCTTAAATAATTGCATATGAGGTTCATCTTGCTCTAAAATCTAAACTTTGATTACTCTGTAGTATGTGAGCTCGATTGCCCTTTGACAGAGTTTCAAACTTCAAGTTCAAGTTGAAGAAAAGAGAACATTGGTCTATGCATATTGCATATATTTCTTATTTATTAGATAACTTTTTTGTAATACTAGTATAACAACTGAAGCTCTCATATATGATATAGATTGGCGGGATTGCGCAAAAGGGAGAGCGGAGAACTATATATAACATGCCAATTGTTTTCTTTTTTCTTTATTATGCTTTTAATATGGTGATTGATATAAATTTTCTGTCTATTATAAGTGTCATTAGAATAGCGAAACCATATTGGAATCACCCAAATAGTTATTTCAAATCAATTATTTGTTTGCCTGCCCTTGTAAATTAGTTTTAAACCAATGCCGGAGCTTGTTTGCCTAACATAAAGTAAAGTAGTAACCTAAGATCTTAGCTTTGTACCTTAATAATTTTTATTAGCATGCTCATGAACATACCAAGATGGAAAGCAAACCTCTTGCGTAAAAGCTTATCGATGTCATAATTGCCTTAATGTAAACCGTACTAATTTACACATGTTCAACATAGAAATCATGTTTATACAATGGTATTATGAATGAACCAAGGCGTTTCACATGCCTAATGATGTTTAACAACATCAAGTTCAGATAATGAGTTTTAAATAATTCGATTATAATAACTTTTTGCATGTTAAAATGCAATATAATAATTTTGGTAGGCTAATTGGTTAGATGTTTAATAACTCTTTGATCTGTAAATTAGTTTTTCAGCAGTCTTAATCACCAGTACAAATCATGCCTTAGCACTAAAAAATATTGGTATCCTCCCGCCCGCACCCTAGTGCCAAGCCTGCCTTATGACCCTCATTCAGCTACACCACCCTTTACACTTTCCAAAATCACTTGAATTCCTTCTCTCGTAAGTCCATGACTTTTTTATCGCTTGAGAGTTAGAAAATCTGTTAATCACCGGAACTTTACAAGTTCTCTAAGATTTAGTATTGTTAATCAGTCAATAGTTATCAACTCTAGGCTAAAAGCAACAATTTTCTTCATACATAATATTTTGTTTCTTCCTAAAAAATTGTCATACTAAGTTGCCTAATAAAAAATCTGCAAAAAGGAATAGCGTAAGAGGGGGTCGGCGGCAGAAGGAACATCGGGGGCCCAGCGAAAAGCTTGCGATGAAGGAAGGGGGCGGGGGGCAGTGGAGAGGAGGGGAAGACAGGAAAGGGGGGGGGGGGGGACGAGGAAGACCAATGCGATAAATATATCGATTATTCTGAAAAGCAATGTTATCTTAACACTGCCTTTCGCAACAAAAAAATAAATTTGTCCACTATTTAATTTGTGTTATTAATAATAAGTCAAGTTATTTGTTGTTTTTTAAAAAAATAATTTTCTGCCTTAAATAAATAACAACTGGTGTCCTTAAAATAATTTCTATTATGCCTTTACAAACAAAGTAAATCTCTTGTTATAAAATAGTTTCTATCATAATAATAATTCGACTACCTATGTTTATATATGTGCATGCTGTAATCATATGTGCATGTGTAATCTATCCTTTACTACTTGAAAAATAAAAATAAAATCTATCATGTCACTATTTGTTGCCTCAATTTAAAGTAAACACTAAATCGATATCCATGTCAGATTTACCTCTAATTAATCTTTTTTTTGTTATCGTAACGTGGTTTGCTCACACACTTAGCATGAAAGCTGCGCACCAATTAATGTGTTGTTTGTAAGCATGTCTATTTAAATATTATAGAGGCCCCAAATGAAACTACCGCTGCTAAATAACTTGTTGTTGTTTGTCTGTTTGTGAATTGCCGTTTTAGGAGGGTTTATATTCTATTTTGCTTTAAACCCACACTTAAGAGTCCAATGACCTCTTGACAAAAAGTTTGGACGATTAGAGCCACCTGTTAGGCCTTACGAAATGCATGCAGTGCGAGTGCGGTGGTTGGGTAGGGGTAGTTGGCCCTACGGAGATGATGACATCGACTCAGGCTTGAAAGACAAACTTTTGTTTTGTCCCAAAAGTCTCTTATGAGTCTCCCTTTCCATTTTACCCTTTTACTTGTTTAATAATTATGTTTGTTTGGGGTAGTTTTAAAAAAAAATTTGCTTATTTATTTGTCTCTTTTCTATCCTCTCGCTTATCTCTTTATTAATTGTTTAGTATATCTATTTTATTGTTATCGCCTAGACTCGCATATTTAAATTAATAAAAAATAAATAAAATAATTTAATTGCTTAATATTATGTCATCACCTAGCAAGCATGCTAATTAAATATATTTAATAAATGAAGTGACCTTATTGCCTACTTGAACCCCCACAAAGAGAGTGCCATTAGATTTTACGGTCGGACCAACCATTTTGCGACCCGAGGGATTCTAAAACATTCCCTCGAGGGTACTTGAACCACATTACCCCCCATGATCTCTGGACTATGATTTGAACTTATAGACTAGTTAGGTAGATAAGGAGCCACTAACAAGCCTTATTCGTGTTAGGTGGCCCGGAATTAAACTCAAAATCACAAAAAGAGTTGTTAGGTCGTGCAGTAAACCTTTTTGCGTCTCGAAAATGGTCCTGCGCCGATAGAGTTTGGAGTCATGCATTAACCCGTTCTTGCGCAAAATGAGAAGCGACAGCAGGGAATATTGACGACTATGTTGTGGAAATCGGTTAGTACCATGTTTAAATGTTTCATGCTTATTCATGTGGGGTTTACCTTCATTTTCTGATTAATTTGAATTATTGTTAGTGTTTATCAGCCTTAGTTATGCATTTGGTTTCCTTTTATTTGCTGAATTCTTGTCAATGTTCCACCCCGTTCCCCTTTCCTTATTTGGTGATTACCATGCTTTCACATTCTCCCTTTCCATCGTTGTTTAATTATCTAGATTTTAATCCCATAACTCTTCCGCTTATTGATAATTTTTTAACACCTTTATATGGTTTAAGTTGCTTTATTTATTAGACTGATTTTATGATTTACTGTTTGTGATATATGCGCCTATATGTTGAACGCTTTCATTAAATTCGAGTGTTTATTCTGCATACATTGGCATTTCCGCCATTACTTCCCCCAATTGCGGCCAGGAGCATTTTGTTGTGATTTTGTTTGCGTGAGGTGGGGTCCCGTCGACACCGCGCACCAACGGACGCCAAGGAGGAGGCAAATACACATTTATAGAGAGTTGAACATATGCGTCGGACGTAACGCGGGAATTTTATACCGCCCGAAACTATGAGCCTCGGCATTTCGAATCCATTTCAAGTTAGTGGACTCAAGCCAAACTCTTAAGAAGTCTTGGTTAGCGTCATACTGCCTGCCCATAAGGACCTAGGGTGGTTTAGACCCTAGTGTCAATACAATAATTAGTATCCACCATCTAGTCAAAGCCCGTCCCCAACACCCTTAAGATAAATTGACATACTTATGTGCAACGACTGATCATATTAATTAAATAAGCCAATTTTGCAAAAATAGAGCTTTAGAAGTGTTTATTATTTTATCTGCAGCATCATGGTGAGTATGAACCCCCAAACCCTCAAATAGTCGATAGAAGGTGAGATCCAGATACTTAAGACTTGCCGATGGATATAAAGAGATATAGGAAGGAGAGATTCATCAATTGTTGGGTGGCCCCCTGTTCTCAACTTTCTTATTTTTGTCATACCAAAACCATCAATTAACTAAGGCCGCTTACTTAGTTTTGAGGACCTCCTAGTAGGCCGATGTCTCTTTCTTGTGCCAAAGTTTACACGATTGTCAATTGACACAACAATGAAGGAAATTAGTTGTTTCATTGAACTTACAATACAATGAAGGGTAAATAGATGTGCATACATTATATGCAATAATAAAGGAAATTTTATAAAAAGTATAGCGGAATGACAGGTCTAATTCAACCTGGAATTATCTAGACCTTGGGTTGACCGCATTTTTTAGACTTCTGATATCACGAATAGGCCACAAGATGATGAGCTACTAAATTTCTGGAATATGAAGTTGAGGCATAATTGAAGAATGGGAAATAGTATTATCTTGGATGCCATTTCGCACAGCGCAATTATTGGCGATATTTGGTTTTTTTCCTAAATCAAGGGAGAAAAAATGATACATGTCTAGCGTACGGGTTTGAATACAGAAAATAAAAGAGGGGAGGCGAGAAGATGAAAAACCAGCCATAAATGACCCCGATGATCTGGTGGATATAATGAAAGAGTTTCGTCAGCAGGTGTTGATTGAGTATAGAAATGAGGCCCGTTTAGAATAGAATTAGAATGTATTCGAGGGAGCCCAACCTTCTACTTCAAACATGGAGCCCTATTGAATCACTCTCCATAAGCCGATCTGACGTGCGTAGATTACCTTCTTGGTCAAGACAACTATATTGAATAACATCACAAGAAGGTTGGCATGGTTAGCACAGCACATGTAGGGAGATTTGTGGACTGGCAGATATTTCTTTTTTGACTGAGCTTGAAGACCAACAAATTTAAATGCGAAGATTAAGGGGGGAGGAATAAGCTCTCAATCATAGGCGAAGGAAGCAATAGGGGTCAAGACTCACGGATTTATTTGAATCGAAATTATTGCGAGGAAAGGGCTTGACTCCAACCGTATGTTGCCTCTTCGAGAGTCTTCGCAATTTGGGCAAACGTTCAAATCATACCACTATGATCTGAAAGGGGGAGTCAATCCGAACGTCACAGGAGGACGTGGTGGGAAGCAGACATGAAAAACAAAAAGCACTCGAAACAAAACAGCAAAGGAGAAGAGGGGTATAAGGGAGAGGCGTGAAGTGACAATTAATATCGAGGAAACGAACAGCGGAGGAAAGGATGCAAGCTATGAATATAGCATATGAGATATTGACTAGAATCTTGAGCAACGAGCCCAAGAAATATAAAGTGGAAGATAAGCTATAAAAATGGGAGTGAAAGGATTATTGTTGAAAGAGGAATAACATCATGGCCAAGCGGAGTAGTGTGTTGACAGGCAGGAACAAAGAATAGTCCCTCCATCAAAAGAGAGTCAATTGCAAGAAAAAAGCTCTTGCGGGGAGAGCGCTAAACAGTAGGACTGGTGATTGAATAGTTAGCGATGAGTTAAACCTACAGAATTCCTTTTTCCATTAGTTAATTCAGTTTGTGTTATGAGTATTGGTTTCATGCTGAATTTTATAATAAATGGAAGTTTTTGTTTCTTCTAATCTAATTTCACCAAGAAAACTGGCAAATAAGGATTGAATTAATTATTGTGCCTCATTAGTGGTGAGAGTGAACGGGTCTAACTATGGAATAAACAGCACGGCTCACGTTTGAATCTAGGGCGTTTACTTAAAATAAACGTGTTTCCTATCCCAATTTAGCAAAATGTCTAACCTGATCTTTATTTTGCTTTTATTTTTCTTTATTTTCCCCGTTCCAAATAGTTGATTGTACGGAGTCATGGTTATCGCCCAACGCAAAATCAAGGGCACCTCATTTCCTTCTCTCCCAACTGAGAAGTGCAAAGGCAAAAATGGTGAAAGCGACTAATGATAGATTATGTGCCAAAATATTGAAAAGAAGCGCTTTTTGATTTTTATCCGCATGGTTGTCAGATGGAATTTTCTGCTGGTTGTTGGGTTGTGTTTTGGTTTTTATTGTGGCTTTGTTTGGGGGGATCGGGTGCCGGTAGAAAAAAGCGGGAGAAGTAAAATAAGAGGATCGTTGAGAAGAAGACGTTGTTCGGAAATGCGCGAGAGAAGTGCAGAAAAGTTGTTACTCTTCGTCAATTCCAATTGCCGAGACGAACATGGATATTTCTAACTTCGAAAGTCAATGCTCCCCCCACGTCTCCAAAATAAGAATAATCAAGATACTTAACTATAATATAAAAAGTAAAAAACAGGCAGAGACATTCAACATAAATCAAAAGAAAAAATAACATTAAACATAAACCTATAATACGCCACAAACATCAATGCATATGCTCCTAAAGATCAACACAGTCTTTACAAACCGACAAATATAAACGAGGACCAAGATAGAGAATAACGAAAAAGAAGCTACTATGAACTAAGGTTATTCCATTCTGGCACGACAATGAACTGCACATCTCATTCCAATTCCAATCCTCCATATCAAATGTATCTGCATACCCAAAGGCCCCTCCACA
>JAKWJA010001914.1:0-41493 GCA_027704765.1 Solanum habrochaites | reverse complement strand
GGTCAAAGGTAGTGATGTGTCATGCACGCCGACGTTTGGCGACGTTAGTGTGTGCTTTGTCTAAGGGCGGGTGATGTCATGGCCACGCCAAACGTTACACGACAGTGTTTTAGTCTCAAGCGGACTGGTTAGGTGATGTCATGCAACGCCTGACCTGTATGACCGTGCAGTGTATTGTCCTAACTGCATGATGTCATGCCACGGCCGACGTTGCCGACGTCGTGTGTGTCCAAGGGCGGGTTAATGTCATGTTACGACGACGTTTACCAACCGTGTGTGCATTACAAGGGCGTTGATGTATGCCCACGCACTGGGAGACAGTTTTGCCGTGCGTGTGTAACAGAGGGAGTGATTATCACTGAACACAGCGACGTTAAGAGCAGCAAGACGAGGTGTGAGCTTCAAGGAGCGGTTGATGTCATGTTACGCCCGACAGTACCGACCCGGTCTTATGTTGTCTAAGGGCGGTGATGTATGCAACGCCCGAAGGTCGTCATGGCCCACACCGCGCATAAAGTCCAAGGGCGGTGATGTAGTACACGCATCACATGACATTGCTGACCGGTGGGTGCTGTCCAGGGACGGGTGATCGTCATGCCACCACGATGGCTGTACAGTCAAGGGCGGGGTGATGTAATTGACACGCCGACGTTGTTCGACACGTGTGTGTTGCCCAAGGCGATGATGGCATGCTACACCCGACGTATTCGACAGAGTGTGTTGTCCAAAGAGGCGAAGGTGATGGGCATGTCAGTCTACGGTCGAGTGAGGCTGTCCAAGGGCGGGTGATGTCATGCCACTACCGACGTTTGCCAAACGCTAGTGCTGCCAAGGCGGTGTGATGCATGCCACGACCGAGCGTCGTAAGGCGCTCGTGCAGTCAAAAGGTTGGGGATGGGTGATGTCATGACAACGCCCAATGTTGTATCAGCCCGGTGTGCTTGTCCAAGGGCGTGTGTGATTTGTCAGAACCACACTGACCGTCGTTCGACGTGTGTGTTGCCCAACGGCGATGAGGCATGCCACACGGACATCGTTTGACCGAGTGTGTGTTTCCAAAGGGCGGTGAGGCATGTCACGTCTTAGGTCGGTCATCGACGTGTGTGTGCAAGGCGATGATGTCATGCCACGCCCGACGTAGTGTACGACGTGTGCACTGTCCAGGGACGGTGATGTCATGCCCGCTCGACATTTGCCTACCGCGTGTGCTTGCCAAGGGCGGTTGATGACTTGCCACGCCCGATGTTGCCGACCGTATGTGCGTTCTAGGGCGGTGATATCATCACACGCCCAAAGTTGCCGACCGTGTGTGTTGTCCAAGGGACGTGGGTCATGCACCAGCCTGATGTCGTCCAACCGTGCGTGCAGTCCAACGGGTGTGATGTCAAGCAACACCCGACGCCGTTGACCAGGTGTGCGTTCCAAAGGCGGGTGATGGCATGTCAGTCCCCTGACGTCGTTCGACGTGGGTGACTGACCAAAGGCGGATGATGGCATGCCACACATGACTTCGTTCCACAGTGTGTGCTGTTACCAAACCCGTGCAGTAAGCGCACAGAACGAGAGTCCGATATGCTTGTGTGCGTCCAAAGTGCAGTGATGGCATGTCACACTCGACGTCATTCGACCGTTGTGTTGGTCCAAAGGAAGTGATGTCAGCCACGCCCGATGTCGTCTGATGTGTGTGTTGTCCAAGGGCATGGCGGTGATGGATGCCCCGCCTTGACGTTGCCGAACGTGTGTGTTTTCTAAGGGCGGGTGCGTATGCCACGCCCAACGTTGCCGACCGTGTGATGTGTCAAGAGTGGTGATGTCATCCCACGCCGACGAGAGTATGACTGTGTGTCCTTTCCAAGGGTAGTGATTGCATGCCATGCCCGAAGTGCAGACCGTGGGTGTTGTCCATGGCGGTGATGGCATATAACGCCCGACATTGCCGACCGTGTGTGTGTGTCCAAGGGTGTTGTTGTGTATGCCACCCCGAAGTCTTCCGACGTGCGTTAGTCCAAGGGCGGGGTGATATCATGCCACGCCCGTCATTGACCGACGTGTGTGCTTCCAAGGGCGGTGATGTCATGCCACGCGATGTTGCCGACCATGGTGTTGTACAAGGGCGGTGATGTCATTCCAAGCCTGATTTGAAGGTGTGTGTGTTGTCATGGGACGTGATGTCATGCCCACGCCTGAAGTCGTCAACCATGCGTGTAGTCCAAGGGGTGTGATGTCAAGCCCCACGGACATGTTCGACCGTGTGCGTTCCAATGGAGTGATACCCTCGTCCTCCGCTACCCCACCCCTGTTTCCTAAGTCTACGTGATGGAATGTCTCGCCTGACGTCGTTCGACCGTGTTTGCATCAAGGTCTACGATGGGAGGCAACGTTGACGTCGTGCTCGCCGACCGTTTGCTGTCCAAAGGCGGTGATGTCATGCACACGCCGATAGAGTCCGGAACCGTATGTGGCAAAGGCGGTTGATGGCATGTGACACAGCGTAGTTCGACAGTATTTACTTGTGTGCTGTTAAAGGGTGGTGTGTCATGCCATGCCGAGTATAACGTTGTGGCCGTTCAGGGCAGTGATGCATGACACGCCCCACTTGCCGACCAGGCTGTCCATGTCGGTGATTATGCCACGCTCGACGTTGCCGACCGTGTGGTTGTCCAAGTGTCGGTGAGTCATACCAGTGTCCGACGTCGCCGACCGTGCGTGCAGTACAGGGGCGGGTGATGTCAAGCCCATACCGACGTCGTCGTCGAGTGTGTGCATCTAAAGGCGGTGGAGCAGATGTCACGTGACATTGTCTGATCAATGTTTGCCGTTCAAGGCTATGTTGGAATGCCACGCAAACGTCGTGCGACCGTGTATGTTGCCCAAAGGCGATGATGACATGAGCCGACACGTTTCGACCGTGTGTGTGCTGTCCAAAGGCGTTGATGTGTATGCCTGCCTGATGTAGTCAAACCGTGTGTGTTGCCAAGGGTGGTGATGTCATGCCACTCCCGACGTTTCCGACAGTGTGTACTTTCCAAGGGCGGTGATGTCGTGTCATGCCTGACGTTGCCGAGTTATATGCTGTCCAAGGTGGGTGATGTCATGCAACACCCAACGTCGTTGACCGTGCGGGCAGGTTAAGGACGGTGATGTCATGCCAAGCCCAGTCGTTACGAACCGTGTGTACTGCCCCAAGCAATGATGGCATGCATGCCCGACGTTGTTCGACCCGTGTGTGTTGTCCAAAGGCGGTGATGTCATGCCACCCAACATCATACGACCGTGTATATTCCAAAGGGCGATGATGGCATGCCACGCCCGATGTCGTTTTGATCGTGGTGTGCTTGTCCAAGGGGGTGATTGTCATAGCCATGCCCGACGGCGTCCGACAGGGTGCTGTCCAGGGCGATTATGTCATGCCCATGCCACGCGTCCGACAGTGTGTTGACTGTCCAAGGGTAGGTTGATGGCATGCAACGCCTGACGTTAGAGAAAGTGTGTGATGCTATCCAACGTCGTGATGTCATTCCACGCCTTGATGTCGTACCGACCGTGCGTGCAGTCCAAGGGTGGTGATTGTAAGCCACGCCCGTCGTCGTTCGACCGTGGTGTGCCGTCCAAAGGCAGTGATGGCATGTCACGCCTGAAGTCGTTGCGACCGTTTGTGTTGCCCAAGGGATGATTATGGCCACGACCTGACGTTGCCGACCGTGTGTGTGCAGCCAACGGGATGATGCATGCCACAACCGACGTCGTTAACCGAGTGTGTTGTCAAAAGGAGAGATGGTATGTCCATGCCGACGTTCAGTTCGACCGTGTGAGCTGTCCAAAGGTCTGTGCAGTGTCTTGCAAGCCGAACGTCATTTGACCGTTGTGTGCTGCCAAAGGCGATGATGGAATTCCACGCCTGACGTTGTTTCGATCGGTGTGGCTGTCCAAAGGCGGTGATGTCATGCCACACCCGACATAGTACGATCGTGTGTGTGCCAGGTGGGATGTCATGCCACGCCGACGTCGTCCGACCGTGTTGCTGTGTCAAGGGCGGTGATGTCATGCCACGCGACACGTAGTCCGACCGTGTGTGTCAAGGGCGGTGATATCATGCACCCCGACGTCGTCCGACCGTATGTGCTCTCCAGAGCGGTGTGGCATGCCACGCCACGTTGCTGAGTTGTGTGGTGTCAAGGTGGGTGATGTCATGCCACGCCAGACGTTGCCTATGTGGGTGCTGTCCAAGGGCGTGATGTCATGCCACACCCGAACGTCATCCGACCGTGCAGCAGTCCAAGGGCGGTGATGTCATGCCAGTCTGATGTCATTCGACCGTTGTGCTATCCAAGGGCGGTGATGTCATGCCACGCCCGACGTAGTCCGAACGTGTGTGTGTCCAAGGGCGATTATATCATGCCACGCCCGACGTCGTCCGACTCGTATGTGCTCTCAAGAGCGGTGATGCATGCACGCCTGACACTGACTGACGTTGTAGTGCTGTCCAAGGGCGGTGATGTCAGCACGCCCGAGACGTTGCCTATTGTGGGTGCTTCCAAGGGCGTGATGTCATGCCACACCCGACTTCATCCGACCGTGCGTGCAGTCCAAGGGCGGTGATGTCATGCCACGTACTGGCGTGGCATGACACACCGCCCTTGGACGCACACACGGTCAGCAGTGTCAGGGTGGCATGCCATACCCGCTCTTGGAGAGCATCATACGGTCGGACGACGTTCGGGAGTGGCATGCATATCATCGCCCTTGGACAGCACACCCACGGTCGGAACTACGTCGGGCGTGAGCATGACATCACCGCTTGGATAGCCACACGGTCGAATGACATCAGACGTTGCATGACATCACCGCCCCTTGGACTTGCATGCGACGGTGGATTGACGTCGGGTGTGGCATTGACATCACCGCCTGGACCACCCACATTAGGCAACGGTCTGCGTGGCATGGAAATCACCGCCCTTGGACAGCAACAACGTAGCCACGTCAGCGTGGCATGCCATCACCGCTCTTGGAGAGCACATACGGTCGGATCGACGTCGGGCGTGGCATGATATCACCGCCCTTGGACAGACACACGGTCGGCACGTCAGGCGTGTGGCATGACATCACCGCCTTGCACAGCACACACGCGGACGACGTCCGTGCGTGGCATGACATCACCACCTTGGGCAGAACACACGATCGTACTATGTAGGGTTGTGGCATGACATCACCGCATTTGGAACAGCACACACGATCGAACAACGTCAGCGTGGAATTCCATCACTCGCCTATTGGGCCAGCAACACCGGTCAAATGACGCTTTTAGGGTGGCAAGGACATCACAGACTTTGGACAGCTCACACGGGTCTCTCGAATGAGTCGGGCATGACATACCATCTCTACTTTTGGACAACCACATCGCTTGAACGATCGTCGGGAATTGTGGCATGCCATCATCCCGTGGGCTGCACACACGGTCTGGCAACGTCAGGCGTTGGCCATAGATCACCCCCTTGGGCAAAACAAACGGTCGAACGATGTCAGCTGGACATGCATCACTGCCTTTGGACGGCACACACGGTCGAACGACGACGGGCGTGGCTTGACATCACCACCCTTGGACTGCACGCACGGTCGGACGACATCAGGCGTGGAATGACATCACCGACGTTGGATAGCACACACGGTCGCTAACGTCAGGCGTGGCATGCCATCACCACCCTTGGACAGCACACACTGTCGGACGACGTTGGGCATGGCATGACATAATCGCCCTTGGACAGCACACACTGTCGGACGACGTCGGGCATGGCATGACATCACCTCCCTTGGACAGCACACACGATCAAACGACATCGGGCGTGGCATGCCATCATCGCCTTTGGGAAGTATACACGGTCGTATGATGTTGGGTGTGGCATGACATCACCGCCTTTGGACAACACACACGGTCGAACAACGTCGGGCATGGCATGCCATCATTGCCTTGGGGCAGTACACACGGTCGAACGACGTGGGGCTTGGCATGACATCACCGTCCTTAACCTGCACGCACGGTCAGACGACGTTGGGTGTTGCATGACATCACCACCCTTGGACAGCATATAACATCGGCAACGTCAGGCATGACACGACATCACCGCCCTTGGAAAGTACACACTGTCGGACAACGTCGGGAGTGGCATGACATCACCACCCTTGGGCAACACACACGGTTTGACTACATCAGGCAGGGCATAACATCAACGCCTTTGGACAGCACACACGGTCGAACGATGTCGGGCGTGGCATGTCATCATCGCCTTTGGGCAACATACACGGTCGAACGACGTTTGGCGTGGCATTCCAACATAGCCCTTGAACGGCAAACATGATCAGACAATGTCAAGCGTGACATGCCATCACCGCCTTTAGATAGCACACACGGTCGAACGACGTCGGGTATGGCTTGACATCACCGCCCTTGGACTGCACGCACGGTCGGACGACGTCGGACATGGTATGACATCACCGCACTTGGACAACACACACGGTCGGCAACGTCGAGCGTGGCATGAAATCACCGCACATGGACAGCACACATGGTCGGCAAAGTGGGGCGTGGCATGCCATCACTGCCCTTGGACGGCGCACACAGTAAGATGACGTCGGGCATGGCATGACATCACCGCCCTTGAACAGCACACACGGTCGAACGACGTCGGGTGTCACATGCCATCACCGCCTTTGAACAGCATAAACGGTCGGACTACGTCGGGCGTGGCATGACATCACCGCCTTTGGACAGCAAACACGGTCGAACGACGTCAAGCGTTGCATCCCATCGTAGACCTTTGATGGCAAACACGGTCGAACGACGTCAGGCGAGACATGCCATCACCTCCATTGGAAAGCACACGGTCGAACGATGTCGGGCGTGGCTTGACATCACACCCCTTGGACTGCACGCATGGTTGGACGACGTCAGGCGTGGCATGACATCACGTCCCATGGACAACACACACAGTCGGCAAAGTCAGGCTTGGGATGACATCACCGCCCTTGTACAACACACATGGTCGGCAACATCGGGCGTGGCATGACATCACCGCCCTTGGAAAGCACACACGGTCGGCAATGACGGGCGTGGCATGATATCACCGCCCTTGGACTACACGCACAGTCGGACGACGTCGGGTGTGGCATGACAACAACACCCTTGGACAACACACACGGTCGGCAATGTCGGGCGTGATATGCCATCACCGCCATTGGACAACACACACGGTCTGCAACGTCGGGCATGGCATGCAATCACTACCCTTGGAAAGGACACACAGTCATACGACGTCGGGCGTGGATTGACATCTACCTCTCTGGAAAAGCATTACCGTCGGAACGTTGGGCGCTGGGCCGACATCACCGCCCTTGAAAAAACACACCCGTCGGCACCGTCCGGGGGGCACGGCCTCCCGCCCTTGGACAACACACACAGTCAGACGGACATCGGGCGTGGAGACCACTTCCTTTGGGACAACACACACGGTCGAATGACGCGAGTGTGGACTTGCCATCACTGGCCTTTGGAACAGCACACCACGATCGGACTACGTGGGCGGGACATGGAAGCACCGGGTTTGGACAGCACAACACGGGGAACGAAGTCAGGTGTGGCATGCCATCAATCGACTTGGGCAGCACCACACGGTCCGCACGACGTCAGCGTTGCGTGAATGCCATTCACCGCCTTTGGAAAAGCACACACGGTTCGAACGGCGTCGGGTGTGCCTTGACATCACAGGCCTTGGAATGGACGCACGGGTTGGAGAAATCAGGCGTTGGCATGACATCACGGCCCTGGACAACCACACAAACGGTCGGCAAATTTGGGCGTGTGTGTGATTGGATCACCGCCTTAGACAGACAATACGGTAGGAAACATCGGGAGTGGGCAGCGTCATCACGCCTTGGCAAGCACCGCGGTAGGCAAAAATGTCGAGGTGGAAGGACATCACCGCCCTGGACAGTGCACCACGGTCGGACTACGTCGGGCGTGGCATACATCATAGCCTTTGGACAGCACACACCGGTTCGAACGGACCTAGACGTGACATGCAAGCACCGCCTTTGGAAAAACACAATCGGTCAAACGATCTCGGGTGTGGCTATGCAATCATCGCCGTGGGCAACACCACCGGCTCGAACGACGTAGGTGTGGCATGACAATCACCGCCCTTGGAACAGCACAACGGGTCGAACAACATTGGGGTGGCCAGGACCATCACCTTCCCTTGGGACTGCCGAGGCCGTCGGACGATCGTCGGGCGTGGAACTGACATCACCGCCCTGGAACAGCACAGAAGTTTGCAACGTCGGTTAGTGGCATGAACATCACCCCCTTGGACAGCAAGCACGGTCGAACGAAGTAAGAAGTGACATGCCATCACCGCCTTTGGACAACACAATCGGTCGTCGACTGAAGCGGGGTGTTGTAGCATGGCCATCATCGCGTTGGGCAACACCACACGGGTTTGCACCAACGTTCGGGCGATGGGCATGACAGCACCGCTTGGGACGTACGAGCCGACGGGCGTGGCATGACATCACCGCCCTTGGACAGCACACACGGTCAGCAATGTCAGGAGTGGCGTGACATCACCGCCCTTGGACTTTATGCGCGGTCAGACGACGTCGGGCGTGGCATGACATCACCGCCCTTGGACAACACAGACGGTCGGTAATGTCGGGCGTAACATGACATCACCGCCCTTGGACAGCACACACGGTCGGCAACGTCGGGCGTGGCATGAAATCACTGCCCTTGGACAACACGCACGGTCAGACAACGTCAGGCGTGGCATGACATCACCGCCCTTGGATAGCACACACGGTCGGTAACGTCGGGCGTAACATGACATTACCGCCCTTGGACAGCACACACGGTCGGCAACGACGGGCGTGGCATGACATCAGTGCAGTTGGACAACACGCACGGTCAGACAATGTCAGGCGTGGCATG
The DNA here is from genome assembly GCA_027704765.1 of Solanum habrochaites. Taxonomy (NCBI): domain Eukaryota; kingdom Viridiplantae; phylum Streptophyta; class Magnoliopsida; order Solanales; family Solanaceae; genus Solanum; species Solanum habrochaites. Next base: position 32,516 of record JAKWJA010001914.1, on the reverse strand, counting down.
ACATCACCGCCCTTGGAACACACAGGTCGGTTAACGGGGGTGGCATTGACATTCAACCCGCCCTGAGACAGCACACACGGGCGGCCAACGTCGGGCGTGTGCATGACATCACTACCCTTTGGACAGCACCGCAGCGGGACTTCGTCGGGCGTGGAGACATTTTTTTTCACCGCGTTTGGGAAACACACATTGATGGACAACCATAGTTGGGCGTGGCATGCCCCCCCTCATCGCTCTTGGCAGCCACACACGGTCGAACGAAATGCGGGCGTGACATGCAATCACTGCATTTGGGACAGCACACACAGTCGGAGTACGTCGGGCGGGACACCATCACCGGCCTTTGAAAGCACAACACGGTTCAAACGATGTCGGGCGTGGCATGCCATCATCGGCCTTGGGGCAGCAAAACACGGTCGAACGACGTCGGGCGTGGGCATGTCATCATAGCCCTTGGACGGCAACACCATTGTTCGAAACGAAATCAGGGCGTGACATTTCATCTACCGCCTTGGAAAGCACCCACAAGGTTTCGACGATGTCGGGTGTGGTGCTGACATAAGCCCTTGGAGTGTTAGGCACGGTTGGATGGGATGACGTCCAGGCGTGGCATGATATCCACCGCCCCTTGGAATAGCAACACACGGTCGGGCGCAATGTCGGGCGTGGCATTTCTCACCGCCCTTGGATGCGACGCACAGTCGGACGGACGTTGGGTGTGGCATTGCACAACCACCCTTGGACAACACACCACGGTCGGCAACTGTCGGGCGGATATGCATTCACGCCATTGCGGCAGCACACACGGTCTGAAACGTCGGCCATGGAATGCCAATCATACCTTGGAAAGGGGACACACACGTTCATACGACGTCGGGCTGGCACATGGACCATCACCCCCTTGGACAGCACACACGGTCGGCAACGTCGGGCGTGGCATGACATCACCGCCCTTGGACAACACACACGGTCGGCAACGTCGGGCGTGGCATGCCATCACCGCCCTTGGAAAACACACACAGTCAGACGACGTCGGGCGTGGCATGACATCACCGCCTTTGGACAACACACACGGTCGAACGACATCGGGTGTGACATGCCATCACTGCCTTTGGACAGCACACACGGTCGGAGTACGTCGGGCGTGACATGCCATCACCGCCTTTGAAAAGCACACACGATCGAACGATGTCGGGCGTGGCATGCCATCATCGCCTTTGGGCAGCACACACGGTCGAACGACGTCGGGTTTGGCATGCCATCATAGCCCTTGGACGGCAAACATTGTTGAACGACATCAGGCGTGCTTGCCATCACCGCCTTTTGAAAGCACACACGGTCGAACGATGTCGGGTGTTGCTTGACATCACAGCCCTTGGACTGTACGCACGGTTGGATGACGTCAGGCGTGGCATGACATCACCGCCCTTGGACAGCACACAGGGTCGAATAACGTTAGGCGTGGCATGACATCACCGCCCTTGGAAAGCACACACGGTCGGCAACATCGGGCGTGGCAGGACATCACCGCCCTTGGAAAGCACAGGCGGTCGGCAACGTCGGGTGTGGCATGACATCACCGCCCTTGGACAGTACACACGGTCGGAATCGTCGGGCATGGCATGATATTAAGCCTTGGACAGCCCACACACGTTCGGCAACAATCGGGTGTGACATGCCATCACCGCCTTTTGGCACCGCACACACGGTCGGGACTAAGGCGGGGCGTTGGCCATTGACATCACCGCATTGGACAACACCATCGGGTCGAAACGACGTCGGGCGTGGTCATGCACTTATTGCCGTATTGCGGCAGCACTAACACGGGTCGAACGACGTGGGGTGGCAAATCACTGCCTTGGACAGCACACAGGGTCGAATGACGTCGTGCGTGGCATGACATCACCGCCCTTGGACAGCACACACGGTCGGAAACATCGGGCGTGGCAGGACATCACCGCCCTTGGAAAGCACACGCGGTCGGCAACGTTGGGTGTGGCATGACATCATCGCCCTTGGATAGTACACACGATCGGACTACATCGGGCGTGGCATGACATCACCGCTTTTGGACAGCACACACGGTCGGACTAGGTTGGGCGTGGCATGACATCACCGCCCTTGGACAGCACACACGGTGGCAATGGGACCGGGGGCTATGAATCACGCCTTGGGAAGCACACTAGGGTCGGCAAACGTCGTGCAGGGATGACATCACCGCCCTGGACAGTACACACGGTGGACTACATCGGGCGTGGCATATGAAATCACCGCACTTTGGACAGCATTACACGGTTGAACGACGTCGCTGCAGTGAACACAAGCCCATCACCGCCAATGGACAACCACACGCAGTCGAACGACGTCGGGTGTGGAAAGCCATCATGCCATTTGGCGGGCACACCACGGTTGTCAGACAACCTTGGGCTTGGGATGACATCCACCTCCTAGGAATGCATGCACGGTCGGACAACGTGAGCGTGGATGACATCAACGACCTTTGCACAACCCACCACACGGTCGAATCGAACGAGTCGGGGCGTGGCATGAAATCACCCGCTTGGGACTGCACGCACGGTCGGACGACGTCAGGGTGGATGACATCAATGCCTTAGACAAAACACACACGGATCGGCAATTGGTATTGCATTGACATCACGACCTTGGACGGCACAACACTGGTCGGCAACGTCAGGCGTGGCTTTGACATGCACCGCCGTTGTTATGCACGCAAAATAGGACGACATCGAGCCGTGGCACCATGAATCACCGCCCTTAGAAAGCACACACGGTCGGCAACGTCTGCGTGGTATGGACATCAACGCCTGGACAACACACACACGGTCGCGATACGTTGGCGTGGAGGACCTTCACCTCGTTTGGACAGCACCCCACACAGGTCGAACGGACGTCGTGCGGGACAAGCATCACCGCCTATGGACAACACACTCGGCTCAACGGCCATCGGGTTGGCAAGGGCCTCATCGCCAATTTGCAGCACACACGGTTTCGAACGGGACATCGGGCTTAGCATAATCACCTCCTAGGATGCACGCACGGATCGAACAACGTCGGGCGTGGATGACACATCAATGCCCTGGGACAAACACCATTACGTCGAAACGACGTTTGGGCGTGGGCATGAAATCACCGCCCTTTGACTGCACGGAACGGATCGGACGACGTCAGGCGGGGAATGACCATCACCCACCCGTGGGACACCACAACACGGTCGGCAAGTCGGTTATTGGCATGACATCACCCCTTGGACAGCACACACAGTCGGCAACGTCGGGCGTGCATTGACATCACCGCCCTTGGACAGCATACACGGTCGGCATCGTCGAGCGTGGCATCTCATCACCGCCCTTCGACAACACACACGGTCGGCAAATGTCGATCGTGGCATGACATCACCGCACTTGGACAGCACACACAGTCGAACGACATCGGGCATAGCATGACATCACCACTTTTGGACAGCCCATATGGATCGCACGGAACGTCGGGTGTGTGACATGTCCATCACCGCCCTCTTGAACAGCACACACGTTTAGGCAGTAGTCGGGCCGTGGCATGGACAATCTTACCGCCTTTGGACAGCACACACGGTCGCACGACGTCAAGCGTGGCATCCCATCATAGCCCTTGGACGGCAAACACTGTCGATCGACATCAGGCGTGACATGCCATCACCGCCTTTGGAAGACCACAGTTCGAAAGAGTCGGGCGTGGCTTGACATCACACCCCTTTGACTGCAAGCACGGTTGGACAACGTCAATAGTGGCACGACATCACCACCCCTTGACAACACACACGGTCGGCAACGTCGGGCGTGGCATGATATCACCGCCCTTGGAAAGCACACAAGGTCGGCAACGTCTGGCGTGGCATGACATCACCGCCCTTCGATAGTACACACGGTCGTACTACGTCGGGCGTGGCATGACATCCCCGCCTATGGACAGCACACTCGGTCGAACAACGTCGGGTGTGGCAACCCATCATCGCCGTTTGGCAGCACACACGGTCGAACGGACGTCGGAGCGATGGGAATTGCTATCATGCTTTGGGCTGAAAAATAAAGTTCAAACGACGTCGATCGGGCGTGGAAAATGCCATCACCGCCCTTGGACAGCAGACACGGTTCGGACCGAAACTCAAGCGTTGGCATGAAATTCACCGCCCTTGGACAGCACCACCCACCACAAGGCCCCCCTGAAACGATGTGTCGGGGCGTGGATGCATCCATGCTTTTTGGGCAGCACAACACGGTCGAACGACGTTCGTGCGTAACAAGCAATCACCGCCTTTGACAACACACTCGGTCGAATGACCTGGGTGTGGGCAAGCCATCATCGCCATTTGGCCAAGCACAACACGGGTCGAACGACATCGGGCTTAGCATGGAGCATCACCTCATTAGGGATTGCACGCTACGGTTAGAACAAGTCGGGCGTGGCATGATGACATCAATGCCCTTGAAAACACACACGGTCGGCAACCGTCGGTATTGCATCGACCATCACACCCTTGGACAGCACACACAGTCGGCAAACGTCGGTCGTGGCATGACATCACGCCCGTGTACTGCACGCATAATATGGACGAAGTCGAGCGTGGCATGACATCACCCGCAATTAGACAGCATTCCCGGTCGTCATCGGCGAGGCGTGCTGACATCACCACCCTGGGGACAACACCACCAGGTCGGCAACGTCGGTGGTGCATGAACTCACCGCCAACTTGGACAACACCACACAGTCGAACGGACGTCGGGCGTTAGCATGATAATCACCGCCTTTGGACAGCCACATATCGACCACGTCGGGTGTGACATGGCCATCACCGCCTTTGAACAGCACACACGTTCGGAGTACGTCTGGTGTGTGCAATGAAACATTACCGCCTTGGGACGCACACACGGTCGAACGACATCAAGCGTGGCAATCCCATCATAGTCTTGGGACGGACAAAAACGGGGTTAGGAACGAGCAGGCATTGACATGCCATCACCGCCTTTGGAAGCACAGGTTTTCGGAACCAAGTCGGGTGTGGCTTGACATCACACCCCTTGGACTAAACGCACGGTTGGACGACGTCAGGCGTGGCATGACATCACCGCCCTTGGACACCACACACGGTTGGCAATGTCGGTATTGGCTAATGGACTAACCGCCCTTGGACAGCATACTCGGTCGGCAACACCGGGCGTGGCATGACATCACCGCTCTTGTACTGCACGCATAATCGGACGATGTCAGAGCGTGGCATTGACATCCCGCACTTGGACACATACACGTCGGCATCTCGAGAGTGGCATCTTTTTAATCCACCGCCCTTCGACAACACACCACGTCGGCAAACGATGTCGTCGTGGCATGATCATCAACGCCACTTAGCGACAGCAACACACAGTCGAACGACATCGGGCATTAGCATGACTACCGCTTTGGACAAGCCCATATGGTCGAACGACGTCGGGTCTGTGACATTGTAATCACCGCCTTTGAAAGCACCACACGTTAGGAGTAAGTCGGGCTTGGCATGACATTTACCGCCTTTGGACAGCAACACGGTCGCCACGAACGGCAGCGTGGATCCCATCATAGCCCTTGACGGCAAACACGTCGAACGGGAATCGGCGTGGGACATGGCCATCACCGCCCTTTTGAAAAAAAGCACACGGTCGAATTCGAATGATGATGTCGGGCGTGGCTTGACCATCACACCCCATTTCACTGGCAAGACGGTGGACGACGTCAGGAGTAGTGGACATGACATCACCACCCCTAGCAACAAACGACGGTCGGCGCAACGTTAGGGCGTGGCATGAGATCCCGCCCTTGGCAAGCACACACGGTCGGAACAAGCGGGCGTGGTTACATGAATCACGTCCTTGGGAAAGCACACAAGGTAGGAAAAGTCTGGCGTGGCATGACATCACTGCCCTTGGATGGTACACACGGTCGTACTACGTCAGATCGGAGACGTCGGGCGTGGCATGCCATCACCGCACTTGGACAGCACACACAGTCGGACGACGTTGGGCGTGGTATGACATCAACGCCCTTGGACAGCACACATGGTGGAACAAAGTCGGGCGTGGCATTCCATCATCGCCTTTGAGCAACACACACGGTCGAACGATGTTGGGTGTGGCATGACATCACCGCCTTTTGACAGCCCACACGGTCGAACGACATCGGGTGTGACATGCCATCACCGCCTTTGAACAGCACACACACGGTCGGACTACGTCAGGCGTGGCATGACATCACCGTCTTTGGACAGCACACACGGTCGGACTACGTCGGGCGTGGCATGACATCACCGCCCTTGGACAGCACACACGGTCAGCAACGTCGGCTGTGGCATGACATCACCGCCCTTGGGAAGCACACACGGTCGGCAACGTCTGGCGTGGTATGACATCACCGCCCTTGGACAGTAAACACGGTCGGACTACGTTGGGCGTGGCATGACATCACTGCGTTTGGAAAGCAACCAAGGGCCGAACGACGGGGGTCGCTGCGTGACCACAGAAATCACCGCCTTTTGGCAAAAAACACTCGGTCGAACGACATCGGGTGTGGCAAGCATCTAGCCATTTGGCATCAACACGGTTCGAAAGACATTGGGCTTTAGCATGAACATCACCTCCTTAGGATTGCCAGCTACGGTCGAACAAACGTCGGGCGTGCATGACATTCAAGGCCCTTGGACCAACACAACAGTCGAACGACGTTGGGCGTGGCATGAAATCAGCGCCCTTTGACTGCACGCACGGTCGGACGACGTCAGGCGTGGAATGACATCACCACCCTTGGACACCACACACGGTCGGCAACGTCGGTATTGGCATGACATCACCACCCTTGGACAGCACACACAGTTGGCAACGTCGGGCGTGGCATGACATCACCGCCCTTGGACAGTATACACGGTCGGCATCGTCGAGCGTGGAATCTCATCACCGCCCTTCGACAACACACACAGTCGGCAAATGTCGATCGTGGCATGACATCACCGCACTTGGACAGCACACACAGTCGAACGACATCGGGCATAGCATGACATCACCGCTTTTGGACAGCCCATATGGTCGAACGACGTCGGGTGTGACATGTCATCACCGCCTTTGAACAGCACACACGTTAGGAGTACGTCGGGCTTGGCATGACATTACCGCCTTTGGACAGCACACACGGTCGCACGACGTCAAGCGTGGCATCCCATCATAGCCCTTGGACGGCAAACACTGTCGAACGACATCAGGCGTGACATGCCATCACCGCCTTTGGAAAGCACACGGTCGAACGATGTCGGGCGTGGCTTGACATCACACCCCTTTGACTGCAAGCACGGTTGGACAACGTCAATAGTGGCACGACATCACCACCCCTGGACAACACACACGGTCGGCAACGTCGGGCGTGGCATGATATCACCGCCCTTGGATAGCACACACAGTCGGCAACAGCGGGCGTGGCATGACATCACCGCCCTTGGAAAGCACACAAGGTCGGCAAACGTCTGGGAGTGCATTTGACATCAACGCCTTCGATAGGATTAACACGGTCGTATACGCGGCGTGGCATGACATTCCCGCCTTATGGAGCAGCAACACCTCGGTTTCGAACAACGTCGAGTGTGGCAACCCATCATCGCCGTTTGGCAGCACACACGGTCGAACGACGTCGAGCGTGGCATGCTATCATTGCCTTTGGGCTGAAAAAACGTTCAAACGACGTCGGGCGTGGAATGCCATCACCGCCCTTGGACAGCAGACACGGTCGGACGACCTCAGGCGTGGCATGACATCACCGCCCTTGGACAGCACACACGGTCGAACGATGTCGGGCGTGGCATGCCATCATCGCTTTTGGGCAGCACACACGGTCGAACGACGTCGTGCGTGACAAGCAATCACCGCCTTTGGACAACACACTCGGTCGAACGACATCGGGTGTGGCAAGCCATCATCGCCATTTGGCAGCACACACGGTCGAACGACATCGGGCTTAGCATGACATCACCTCCTTAGGATTGCACGCACGGTCGAACAACGTCGGGCGTGGCATGACATCAATGCCCTTGGACAACACACACGGTCGAACGACGTTGGGCGTGGCATGAAATCACCGCCCTTTGACTGCACGCACGGTCGGACGACGTCAGGCGTGGAATGACATCACCACCCTTGGACACCACACACGGTCGGCAACGTCGGTATTGGCAGAAATACCACCACCCTTGGACAGGCACAACACAGTCGGGCAAAGTCGGCGTGGCATGGAAATCACCGCCCTTGTACTGCACGCATAATACAGACGAAGGGTCGAGGCTGGCATGACACACCGCCCTTAGACAGCATGTACACGGTCGGGCATCGTCGAGCGTGGCATGGAAATCACCACCATTGGAAACACCACACGGTCGGGACGTCGGTCGTGTGCATGACATTCAACGCCACGTGGACAGCACACACAGTCGAAACGACGTCGGCGCGTAGATGACATCACTTTTTTGCCTTGGACAGCCCACCATTGGTCGAACAGAAGTCGGACGGGTGTGACCTTGCCCATCACCGCCTGTGAACAGCACACACGTTGGAGTACGTCGGTCCCCTGGCCATGACATTACCGCCTTGGGAAGCACACACGGTCGAACGACCATCAAGCGTGATCCATCATAGCCCTTGGACGGACAAAAACGGTAGTAGGAACTAGTTCGAACGATGTTCGGCGTGGGACATGGCCATCACCGACTTTGGAAAAACACGGTCGAACACAACTCGGGCGTGGCTTTGACATCACACCCTTGGACTGCACGCTACGGTTAAGACGACTGTCAGGAAGTGGCATTGATTCACCGCCCTTGGACAACCACAACACGGGGCAACGTCGGAGGGCATGAACACCGCCCTTGGGAACAGGCACACACGGGTCGGCAACGTCGGGCGAGTGGCATTTGACATCCACACGCCCTTGTACAGGCACGCATCATCGGGAACGATGTCCGACGCGTGGCATGGGAAATCACCGCCCTTGGACAGCATACAGGTTTAGGCATCGTCGAGTCGTTCGGATCTCATCACCGCCCTTCGACAACACACACGGTCGGCAAATGTCGATCGTGGCATGACATCACCGCACTTGGACAGCACACACAGTCGAATGACATCGGGCATAGCATGACATCACCGCTTTTGGACAGCCCATATGGTCGAACGACGTCGGGTGTGACATTTCATCACCGCCTTTGAACAGCAAAAAACGTTAGGAGTAGTCGGGTTGGATGCATTACCGGCATTGGACAGCACACACGGCTCGCACGACGTCAAGCGTGGCATCCATCATAGCCCGTGGACGCGCAAAACCACTGTGAACGACATCAGGCGTGACATGCCATTCACCGGCCTTTGGAATAGGCAACCGGTCGAACGATATTGTCGGGGCGTGGCTGGACATCACCCCCCCTTTTGAATGCAAGTCACGGTTGGAACTACACGTTCAAGAGGGGGCAACTGCACGAATCACCACCCCCTGGACATTTAAAACACGGTCTGGCAAACGGTCGGCTGGCCATGATATCACCGCCCCTTTGGATAGCACACACAGTTGGCCACAGAGGGGCGTTGGCATGTGACATCACGCCTCCTTGGAAAGCCACACAAGTCGGCAACGTCGTGGCGTGTGCCATGACATCATCCGCCCTTCGCTCTACCACACGGTAGTACTACGTTCGGGTCTCGGTGGCATGAATCCCCGCCCTGATGGACTGAAGACAACAGGTTCGAAAAAACGTCGCGGGGCTGTGGAACCCAAAATCATCGCCGTTTGGCAAGCACCACACGGTCGAAACGGACGTCGAGAGTGGCATGAATCATTGCCTTTGGGCTGAAAAACGTTCAAAACGATCGTCGGGCGTGGAAATGCCATCACCACCTTGGACAGCAGACGGTTCACGGTACTAGACGACCCAGGCCGTGGCATGACATAACCGCCCTTGGACAGCACCACTGGTTTCGAACGAATGTAGGGCCGTGCATGCCATCATAGGCTTTGGGACAGCAACACCGGGTCGAACGAAGTCGTGCGTGACAAGCAATCACCGCCTATCTGGACAAAACAATCGGTTTCGAACGACATCGGGTGTGGCCAAGCACATCGCCACTTTGGAGCACACACGGTCGAACGCCATCGGGCCCTAGCATGACAATCACCTCCGTTAGGATTGCAACACACGGTTTTAGTCGAACAAAACGTCGCGGCGTGGCATGACATCAATGCCATTGGACAACCACAACACGGTCGAAACGGACGTTGGGAGTGGCATGAAATCACCCGCCCTTTGACGGCACGCACGGTCGGCCGAAGCAGGCGTGGAATGACACATCACCCACCCTGGAACCACACACGGTCGGCAACGTCGGTATTGGCATGACATCACCACCCTTGGACAGCACACACAGTCGGCAACGTCGGGCGTGGCATGACATCACCGCCCTTGTACTGCACGCATAATCGGACGAAGTCGAGCGTGGCATGACATCACCGCCCTTAGACAGCATACACGGTCGGCATCGTCGAGCGTGGCATGACATCACCACCCTTGGACAACACACACGGTCGGCAACGTCGGTCGTGGCATGACATCACCGCACTTGGACAGCACACACAGTCGAACGACGTCGGGCGTAGCATGACATCACCGCCTTTGGACAGCCCACATGGTCGAACGACGTCGGGTGTGACATGCCATCACCGCCTTTGAACAGCACACACGTTCGGAGTACGTCGGGTGTGCCATGACATTACCGCCTTTGGACAGCACACACGGTCGAACGACATCAAGCGTGGCATCCCATCATAGCCCTTGGACGACAAACACGGTAGAACGACGTCAGGCGTGACATGCCATCACCGCCTTTGGAAAGAACACGGTCGAACAACGTCGGGCGTGGCTTGACATCACACCCCTTGGACTGCACGCACGGTTAGACGACGTCAGGCGTGGCATGACATCACCGCCCTTGGACACCACACACGGTCGGCAACGTCGGTATTGGCATGACATCACCGCCCTTGGACAGCACACACGGTCGGCAACGTCGGGCGTGGCATGACATCACCGCCCTTGTACAGCACGCATAATCGGACGATGTCGAGCATGGCATGACATCACCGCCCTTGGACAGCATACACGGTCGGCATCGTCGAGCGTGGCATCTCATCACCGCCCTTCGACAACACACACGGTCGGCAAATGTCGATCGTGGCATGACATCACCGCACTTGGACAGCACACACAGTCGAATGTACCATCGGGAATAGATGGAATCACCGCTTTTGGACAGCCCATATGGTCGAACGACGTCGGGTGTGACATTTCATCACCGCCTTTGAACAACACACACGTTAGGAGTACGTCGGGCTTGGCATGACATTACCGCCTTTGGACAGCACACACGGTCGCACGACGTCAAGCGTGGCATCCCATCATAGCCCTTGGCGGGCAAAACATGTGAACGAATCAAGGCGTTGACATGCCATCACCGCCTTTGGAAAGCACACGGTCGAACGATGTCGGGCGTGGCTTGACATCACACCCCTTTGACTGCAAGCACGTTTGGGACACGTCACGGAGTTGCAAGACATCACACCACCCCATCGAAAACACAAAGTACGGTAGGGCAACGTTCGGGCGTGGCATGATATCACCGCCTTGGATAGCACCCACCACAGTCGGCCAAACAGGGGCGTGGTGCCTAGACATCACCGCCCTTGAAAGTACACAAGGGTCGGCAACGTCTTGCGTGGCCATGACATTCACGCCCTTCGATAGCCACACGGCGTATACGTCGGGGTGGCCAGGAATCCCCGCATATGGACAGCACACTCGATCGAACAACGTCGGGTGTGGCAACCCATCATCGCCGTTTGGCAGCACACACGGTCGAACGAAGCGAGAGTGGCTGCATCATTGCCTTTGGGATTGAAAAAACGTTCAAACGACGTCGGAGCGGGAATGCCATCAGACCTTGACAGCAGACAGGTTCCGGACGGACTCAGGCGTGGCATGACATCACCGCCCTTGGACAGCACACACGGTCGAACGATGTCGGGCGTGGCAATGCCATAATCGCTTTTGGGCAGCACACAGGTCGAACAACGTTGGGCATCTGATGAATCCCTTCTATTGGACAGCAGAACACGGTTCGCGGACGTCGGCATTGTATGACATCATCGCCTTTGGGCAGCACACATAGTCAAATTTGAGTTGGGGCGTGGCATGACATTCACCGCTTTGGAAAGGACTCTCAACACGGTTTTAAAAAAACAACGTTCCGGGCATGACAGTTACCATAACCGCCTGGACAGCACACTCGTCGAACGATGTTCGGGTGGTAGTTATGTCAGTCATCGCGTTACGCAGCACACACGAGCGAAATGACATTTCTAGCGTTGCAGACATCACCTCCCTGGGACTGCAATGCACGGTCGAATGACGTTCGGGCGTGGCCATAGAATCACCGCCCCCTTGGAAAAAAACACACTGTCGATTTGACGTCGGAGGGTGGCGTTACATCAATGCACTTGGTGACGCCGTTCGGACGCCGTCGGGCGTGTGGCATGACATACCGCCTGGACAAGGGCACACACGGTCGAACGCATCTAGTGTGTATTGAGATCCCGCCCTTGGACTGGCACGCCGGTCAAAAGACATCAGGCGTGGCATGGACATCACCGTCGTTGGACAGCACACACGGTTGGCAACGTCGGGCGTGGCATGTACATCACTGCCCTTGGAAAGCCACACTACGGTCGGGAACGCGGGCGTGGCAGCCATCCCACCACCTTGGACAACACACACGGTCGGACGACGTCGGGAGTGGCATGGACATGACCGCCCTTGGACCAGGGCAACAAACGATAGAACGATAAGTCAGGCCGTTGCATACCATCATCGCATTTGGGCAAGCACTCACGGTCAAACGGACACAGAGTGGCATGACATCACTGCCTTGGAACAGCACCACACGATCGAACGACGTGGCGTGGCATGCCATCATAGCCTTTGGACGGTAAACACAGGTTGAACGATGTCAGGAGTGACATGCCATCACCGGCCTTTGGATAAGCACACACGGTCGAACGACGTCGGGGCACATTTGGATGACACACCTCCTTTGGGACTGCACGCATGGTCAACAACGTCGGGTTGTGGCATGACAGTACCGCCCTGGGAAACACCACGGTCGGACTACGTCGGGCGTTTCATTGACTCACCACCTGTGGAAAGCACACATGGTCAAAAAACGTCGGGTGTGGCATGCCATCATCGCCGATTTGGGGCAAGCACACACGGTCAAACAATGTCGGGGTGGCTTGCTTCATAGCCCTTGGACAGGAAACAAGGTCGAACAAAGTTCAGGGCGTGAACAGTGCCATCACCGCCTTGAGACCAGCACACGGTTGAACGACGTCAGTATGCTTCTATATCACCCGCCTTGGACTTACGCTGACGGTGGACGACATCATGTAGGTGGAATGCCATAATCAACCTGGGCAAAAAAACACGGTTTCAAAAGAAGTCGCATTGCATGGACATCATCGCCCTTGGACACCAAAAACGGGTCTTCCGAACAATGTGGGCAAGGCATGAGCCATCACCGCCCTTGGGAATACACGCCATGGGTCGGACGACGGTCGGGCGTGGCATGACATCATGCCCTTGAAAAAACACTCAGGTCGGGAACGTCGTGCGTTGCATGCCCTCACCGCCCTTTGGGACATCACACACGGGTTGGACGACGTCGGGCGTTGGCATGAAATACGCCCTGGAAAGCACAAAACGATCGCAACGACGTGGGCGTGGCATGGACATCCGCCATTGGAAAGAAACAAAATGATCGAACGAGTCGGGGTGTGGCATGCCATCATCGCTTTGGGCAGCACAACACGGTAGAAAAGACGGTCGGGAGTCGCATGAAATCACTGCTCTTGGAAGCAGGACACGGTCGGACGAATTGTACAGACAGACGATGCATGACATCACCGCCCCTTGGACACCCACACACGGTCAAAAACAATTCGGCATGGCATGACATCACCCACTTGGATGCACGGCACGGTCGGGACGAAGTCGGGCGTGGCTGACAGCTTACGCCATTGGAAAGCACACACAGGTTGGAAAATCGGGGCGTGGCATGACATAACAGGGCCCTTGGACAGCACACCAGGGTCAGACGACGTCGGGTGTGGCATGACATCACTGCCCTTGGACAGCACACACGGGTGTCTCGAACGACGTGTGCGTTGGCATGTCATCATCTCCTTTGGGCAGCAGAAATGTTCAAACGACGTCGGGCGTGGCATGGACATCACTGCACAAATGGACAAAAAAACACACGTGTCGAAACAACGTCCGTGCCTGGCATGCAATCATCGCCTTTGGGCAGCACAAAGTTCAAACGACGTCGGGGCGTAGCATGACATCCCCCCCTTGACAGCACACACGGTCATAACGAGCGTCGGGCGTGGCATTGACATACCGCCTTGGACAGCACACACGTCGAACGAAATATGGGTGGGCGGGTATTAGGATCATCGCCCTTGGGGACTGCAAGCACGGTCGAACGACGTCGGGCTTGCATGACATCACAATCGTTGGACAGCACACACGGTGGGAAAATGTCTGGGTGGAATCATGACCATCACGCCCCCTTCGGACAGCACAACACAGTCGGGGGAAGGTCGGGCGTGGCATCCATCACCACCTTGGACAGCACACCACGGTCGGACGAAGTCCGGGGTGGTATGACATACCGAACCTTGGACACACAAATGATAGAGAAGTCGGGTCGTGGACTTCCTCATCGCAGTTTGGGCAGCACTCACAAGGTCAAAAGACATTCGGGCGGGGATGTCATCACCACCATTGGACAGCACACACGTTAAGACGACGTCGGGCGTGGCATGACATCACAGCCATTGAAAGACAAATGGTCGAACGATTCGGGGAAGGCATGACATTCACAGCCCTTGGACAGCACACACAGTAAAGCAACGTCGGGTGTGATATGCAAATCACCACCTAGACAAAACATACGGTCGCAACGTCGGTCGTGGCATGCCATCACCGCCCTTAGACAGACAAACAGTAGGGATACCTCGCTTGGCATGACATCACCGCCTGTGGAAAACGCACACACGTCGGACGGACGGTCGGGGGCCGTGACATTCTATCACCGCCTTAGGTAGGACAACACCACATGACGAATGACGTCGGGCGTTGGGGCATGCCATATCGCCTTTGGGCAAGCACACACGCGGTCGAACGGATGTAGGTGCGTGGCATGACATCATAGCCCTGGACAGGAAACCACGTCGAAACAACGTCAGGCGGGTGACATGCCATCACACGCCTTTGGAAACCCACACTGTTGAACGACGTCAGGATGGCTTGATATCACCGCCCTTGGACTGAACGCACGGTTCGGACGACATCGGGTGTGGCATGAAAAATAATAACCTTAGGCCAACACAAAGGTCAAAAAGACGTCGAGCGTGGCATGACATCACCACCCTTGGGACAGCACAAAAAGTCGAACGATGTCGGGAAAAGGCATGACATAGCCTTGGACTGCACCGCCAGGGTCGGATGACGTCGGGTGTGGCATGACATCACCGCCCTTGGATAGCACACACAGTCGGCAACGTCGGGTGTCATATGCCATAACCACCCTTAGACAACATACACGGTTGGCAACGTCGGGTGTTGCATACCATCACCACCCTTGAACAGCACACACGGTTGGCAACGTCGGGTGTGATATGCCATCACTGCCCTTGGGCAACATACACGGTCGGAAACATCGAACGTGATATGCCATCACTGCCTTTGGACAACACACTCAATCGAATGACGTCTGACGTGGCATGCCATCTTCGTCGTTGGGCAGCAAACACGGTCGAACGACGTCATGTGGGCATGACATCACCTCCCTTGGACTGCATGCAAGGTCGAACGACGTCAGGCATGGCATGACATCACCGCCCTTGGACAACACACACGGTCGAACGATGTCGGGCGTGGCATGATATCACCGCCCTTAAATAGCAAAACACAATCGGCAACGTCGGGCACTTGGACTGCACGCATGGTCGAACGATGTCGGGCGTGGTAAGACATCACCGCCCTTGGACTGCACGCACGGTCGGACGACGTCGGGCGTGGTATGACATCACCGCTGTTGGACAGCACACACGGTCGGCAACATCGGGCGTTCCATGACATCACCGCCCTTGGACAGCACACACGGTCGGCAAAGTCGGGCGTGGCATGCCATCACCGCCCTTGGAAAACACACACGGTCATCCGACGTCAGGCGTGGCATGACATCAACACCCTTGGACTGCACGCACGGTCGGACGACGTCTGGCGTGGCATGACATCACCGCCCTTGGACAGCACACACGGTCGGCAACGTCGGGCGTGGCATGACATCACCGCCCTTGGACAGTACACACGGTCGGACGACGTCGGGTGTGGCATTACATCACCACCCTTGGGCAGCACATACGGTCAGACTACTTCTGGCGTGTCATACCATCATCGCCTTTGGAAAACACACACAGTCGGACGTGGTATGCCATCATCGCCCTTGGACGGCAAACACGATCGAACGACGTCGGGCGTGGCATGCCATCACCGCCCTTGGACAGCACACACGGTCGGCAACGTCGGGCATGGCATGACATCACCGCCCTTGGACAGTACACACGGTCGAACGACGTCGGGAGTGGCATTACATCACCGCCCTTGGACAGCACACACGGTCGGACGATATCGGGCGTGCCATGACATCACCACCCATGGGCAGCACATACGGTCAGACTACTTCTGTCGTGTCATACCATCATTGCCTTTGGACAACACACATAGTCGGACGTGGTATGCCATCATCGCCCTTGGACGACAAACACGGTCGAACGACGTCGGGCGTGGCATGCCATCCCCGCCTTTGGCCAGCACACACGGTCGGCAACGTTGGGCGTGGCATGCCATCATCGCCTTTGGGCAGCACAAACGGTAAAATGACGTCAGGCATGGCATGCCATCACCGCCCTTGGACAGCACACACGGTCAGACGACGTCGGGCGTGGAATGCCATCACCGCCCTTGGACACCACACTCAGTCGAACAACTTCGGGCGTGGCATGACATCAACGCCCCTTGACTGCACGCACGGTCAGACGACGTCGAGCGTGGCATGACTTCACTACCCTTGGATAGCACACACGGTTGAACAACGTTGGGCGTGGCATGCCATCATAGCCTTTGGACGGCAAACACGGTTGAACGATGTCAGGAGTGACATGCCATCACCGCCTTTAGATAGCACAAACGGTCGAACGACGTCGGGCATGGCATGACATCACCTCCCTTGGACTGCACGCATGTTCGAACAACGTCGGGTGTGGCATGACATTACCGCCCTTGGACAACACACACTGTCGGACTACGTCGGGCGTTTCATGACATCACCGCCTTTGGAAAGCACACATGGTCAAACAACGTCGGGTGTGGCATGCCATCATCGCCTTTGGGCAGCACACACGGTCGAACGATGTCGGGCTTGGCATACCATCATAGCCCTTGGAAAGGAAACAAAGTCGAACAACGTCGGGCGTGGCATGCCATCCTCGCCTTTGGGAAGCACTCACGGTCAAATGACGTCGGGCGTGACATGACATCACCGCCTTTGGACAGCACACACGGTCGAACGACGTCGGGCGTGACATGCCATTACCGCCTATGGACGGCACACACGATCGAATGACGTCGGGCGTGGCATGACATCACCGCTCTTGGGCAGCACACACGGTCGAACGACGTTGGGCATGGCATGACATCACCGCCCTTGGACAGCACACACGGTCGAACGACGTCGGACGTGGCATGCAATCATGGCCCTTGGACGGCAAACAGGGTTGAACGACGTCTGGCGTGGCATGACATCACCGCCCTTGGAGAGCACGCACGGTCAAACGACGTCGGGCGTGACATGCCATCACCGCCTTTGGACGGCACACACGGTCGAACGACGTCGGGCATGGCATGACATCACCGCTCTTGGACAGCACAAACGGGCGAACAATGTCGGGCGTGGCTTTACATCACCACCCTTGGCCAGCACTCACGGTCGAACGACGTCGGGCGCGGTATGAGATCACCGCCCTTGGACTGCACGCACGGTCGGACGACGTCGGGCGTGGCATGACATCTCCGCCGTTGGACAACACACACGGTCGGCAACGTCGGGCGTGGCATGACATCACCGCCCTTGGACAGCACACACGGTCGGGAACGTCCGGCGTTGCATGCCATCACCGCCCTTGGACAGCACACACGGTTGGACGACGTCGGGCGTGGCATGACATACCGCCCTTGGACAGCACAAACGATCGAACGACGTCGGGCGTGGCATGCCATCATCGCCTTTGGGCAGCACTCACGGTCAAACGACGTCGGGCGTGGCATGCCATCACCGCCCTTGGACATCACACACGGTCAGACGACGTCGGGCGTGGCATGACATCACTGCCCTTGGACAGCACACACGGTCGAACGACGTCGAGCGTGGCATGCCATCATCGCCTTTGGGCTGCAAAAACGTTCAAACGACGTCGGGCGTGGAATGCCATCACCGCCCTTGGACAGCACACACGGTCGGACGACGTCAGGCGTGGCATGACATCACCGCCCTTGGACAGCACACACGGTCGAACGATGTCGGGCGTGGCATGCCATCATCGCCTTTGGGCAGCACACACGGTCGAACAACGTCGGGCGTCTCATGACATCACCGCTCTTGGACAGCAGACACGGTTGGACGACGTCGGTCGTGTCATGACATCATCGCCTTTGGGCAGCACACATGGTCAAATGACGTTGGGTGTGGCATGACGTCACCGCCTTTGGACAGCTCACACGGTCGAACGACGTCGGGAATGACATACCTTCACCGCCTTTGGACAGCACACTCGGTCGAACGACGTCGAGTGTGGTATGTCATCATCGCCGTTACGCAGCACACACGATCGAATGACATCGAGCGTTGCATGACATCACCTCCCTTGGACTGCATGAACGGTCGGTCGACGTCGGGCGTGGCATGACATCACCGCCCATGGAAAACACACACGGTCGAATGACGTCGGGAGTGGCATTACAACACTGACACGGTTCGAAACGGAAGTCGGGCAGTGACATGATACCGGTTCTGGACAGCATTAATGATCGAAACGGCCACCGGTCGGGCGAAGGGGCATGACATCACTGCCTCTTGGGCAGCAAAACGGTCTCGAATGACGTGGGCATGCCATGACATACACCGCCCATGGACAGCACACACGGTCGAACGACGCTGGGGACGTGGCATTGCACTCATGGCCCTAGGACGGCAAAAAGGGCTTGAACGACGTCTGGAGTGGGCCATGAAATGAACCTCCCTTGGAGAGCCGCACGGTCTTCAAATGACGTCGGGCCGAGTCGTGACATGCCTCACAGCCTTTGGGACGGGCACACCACAGGTCTCGACGACGTCGGCCCTTGGAATGACTCACGCTCTTGGACAGCAAACAAATGGTCGAACAATGTCGGGCGTGGCATTGGCCATAATCGCCTATGGGAGTAGAACACACGGGCAAAACGACATCTGGGCGTAGAATGAAATCACCCGCCTTGGACTGCACGCATGGTCGGACAGACGTCGGGCGTGGCAGAAATCAACTGCGGTTGGGCCCAGCACACACGGTTCGAACGACGTCGGGTGTGACATGCCATTTAGTTTCTGGGACGGCCACACACGATCGAATGACGCGGCGTGGCAATGAATCACCGCTCTTGGGCAGACAACACGGCTCGAACGCGTGGCATGCATGACTCACCGCCCTGGGAAGCACACACGGTTGAACGACGTCGGACTTATGTGGCATGCAATTCATGGACCTTGGACGACCACAAAAAGGGTGAACGACGTTGGGGCGTGGACATGGAAAATCACAGCCTTGAAGAGCACGCACGGTCAAACGACGTAGGGAGTGAACAGCCATCACGCTCTTGGGACAGAACACACGGTTTCGAATGACGTCGTGAGTGGCCATGACATCACCAGCTCTAGGACAGCACACGGTCGAACTGTCGGGAGTGGGATGCAATCATCGACTATGGGCATCACAACACGGTATTGCGAACGACCATCGGGGTAAGCATGACATCAAATTCCTTGGACTGCAGCATGGTAGGAACGACACGTCGGGCGTGGCATGACATCACCGACTGGGGGCAGCACACACGACTCGAACGAGTCGGGCGTGACATGCATTACGCTTTAGTGGCACACCGATAGAATGACGTACGGGACGTGGCATGACATCAACGCTTTGGCAGCACACACTGGCTTTCGAACGAAGTGGGCAGGCATGAATCCACCGCCCTGTGGACAGCACACACGGTCGAAACGACGTCGGACGTGGCATGCAATCATGGGCCCTTGGACGGCAAAAAAAGGGTTGGAACGACGTCTGGAGTGGCATGACATCAGCCACCCACCCCCCTTGGAGAGCACGCACGGTCCAAACGACGTCGGGCGTTGGGACATGCCATCACGCCTTTGGACGGCACACACAGTCGAACAACGTCGGGCGTGGAATGACATCACCGCTCTTGGAACAGCACAAAGGTCGATCGATCGATCGAACAAAGTCCGAGCGTGGCATTGCCATCATCGGGCTCTTATGGGCAGCAACATGTCGGACGACATCGGGCGTCCATAGCATGAAATCACCGCCCTTGGACTGGCACGCTACATGTCGGACGATGTCGGGCTAGTGGCATCATTGAATCAACGCCTGTGGGCAGCACACTCGGTCGAACGACGTCGGGGTGTTGACATGACATCACCACCTTTGGGACAACACACCATGATCGAATGATGTCGGCGTGGCATGCATCATTGACTTTGGACAGCACACACGGTAAAACGATGTCGAGCGTGGCCAGTTATCATAGCCTGGGAAAGGAAACACGGTCGACCAACGTTCATGCGTGACATGCAATCACCGCCTTTGGACAGCACATGGTTGAACGAAGTCAGACATGGCTTGATATCACCGCATTGAATGCACGCACGGTTCGGGACGACGTACGGGGCGTGGCATGACATTAATCGCCTTTGGGCCAGCAAAAATGTTAAAAACGACGGGACGTGGCTTTGATATCACGACACTTGGACAGCACAAACTGATCGAAAACGTGTTGGGCAAGGGCATTAATCAACTCCTTGGACGCACGCTTTGGGTCGGACGACGTCGGGCGTGGCATGACATAACTGCCCTTGGATAGCAACACCAGTCAGCAACGTCGGGTGTGAATATGCCATAACAACCCTTAGACTACATACAACGATCGGCAACGTAGGTGGTGGCATGCCATCACCGCCCTTGAACAGGCACACACGGTCGGTCCAACGTCGGGTGTGATATTGCCATCACTGCCTGGGGCAAAATACACGGTTGGAAACAGCGGATCGTGATATGCCACAGTCATTGCCTTGGACAAAACACACCGATCGATACGACGTCTGGTTGTGGCATGCCGATCTTCGCCGTTGCGGCAGCAAACACGGTCGAACGACGTCATGTGGGCATGACATCACCTCCCTTGGACTGCACGCATGGTCGAACGACGTCAGGCATGGCATGACATCACCGCCTTGGACAGCACACACGGTCCGAACGACGTCGGAAGTGCAGGAAATCAGGGCCCTAGACGGCAAAAAGGGGGTTGAACGAAGTTGTCTGGCGTGGCATGACATCACCTCCCTTGGAGAGCACGCAGGTTCAACCGAAGCGGGCGAGGACATGCCATCACAGCCTTTGGCGGCACAACGGCGAACGAACGGCGGCCATGGCAATGACATCACCGCTCTTGGACAGCCACAAAGATGGTCGAACAATGTCGGGCGTGGCATGCCATTCATTGCCTAGGGGGTAGCACACACGGTCAAACAGACATCGGGCGGCATGAACCATCACACGCACTTGGATGCAGCATGGTCGGACGACGTCGGGTCGTGGCATGAAATTCACTGCATGTGGGCAGCACCACACCGGTCGAACGGACGTCGGGTATGGGAAAGCCATTACTCGGTTCTGGACGGCACACACGGAGAGAATGACGTCGGGCGTGGCAGGGACATCACCGCTCTTGGGCAGCCACACAGGTCAACGAGTTGGGTCATGGGCCATGGGACATCACCGCCTTGGCACAGCACACACGGTTTGAAGGAGTCGGATGTGGATGCATCATGGCCCTTGGACGGACCAAAAGGTTGAATTGAACGAACGTCGGCGTGGGCATGACATCACAGCCCTTGAAGAGCACGCACGGTCAAACGACGTCGGGCGTGACAAGCCATCACCGCTCTTGGACAGAACACACGGTCGAATGACGTCGTGCGTGGCATGACATCACCGCTCTAGGACAGCACAAATGGTCGAACTATGTCGGGCGTGGGATGCCATCATCGCCTATGGGCATCACACACGGTCGAACGACATCGGGCGTAGCATGACATCACCTTCCTTGGACTGCACGCATGGTCGGACGACGTCGGGCGTGGCATGACATCACCGCCTGTGGGCAGCACACACGGTCGAACGACGTCGGGCGTGACATGCCATTACCGCTTCTAGATGGCACACACGGATCGAAATGCACGCTCGGGGCGTTGGCATGGACATCACCGCTCTTGGGCAGCACACACGTCGAAAGACGTTGGGCCGCATGGCATGACAATCACGCCCTTGGACAGCACACACGGTCGTCGAACGAGTCGGACCGTGGATGCAATCATGGCCCTTGGACGGCAAAAAAGGGTTGAACGACGTCTGGCGTCGGAATGACATCCGCCTGGAGCGAACGCACGGTCAAAACGAGTCGGGCGTGACATTTGAAATCACCGCCTTTGGACGGCACACACAGTTCGAACAACGCGGGCGTGATGGACATCACCGCTCTTGGACAGCACAAACGTGTCGAACAATGTCGAGCGTGGATGCCACATCGCCTATGGGCCAGCATACCACTGCGGACGACATCGGGCAGCGTTACATGAATCACCCGCCCTTTGGAATGACACGCATTGGTCGGACGATATGTCGGGCGGGCATGACATCACCGCCTGTGGGCAGCACCACACGGTCGAACGACGTCGGGTTGTGAATGCCATCACCACCTTGGACACAACACACAGAGATTGCGAATGATGTAGGGCGCGTGGATGCCATTCATTGCCCTTGGGCAGCACACACGGTCAAACGATGTCGAGCGTGGCACTGTTATCATAGCTGGCCAGGCAAAAACGGTTCGAACAACTCATGCGTGACATGCACATCACCGCCTTGGACACAGCACATGGTGAACGACGTCAGGGAATGGATGATATCACCGCCATTGGAATGCAGCACGGTTGGGACGACGTAGGGCGTGGCAGTGGCATCATCAGCGTGGGGACAGCACAAATGGAAAACGACGTCGAGCGTGGCATGATATCACCGCCATTGGCAGGCACAAACGATCGAACGATGTTAGGCAAGGCATGACATCACCGCCCTTGGACTGCACCATGGTCGGCGACGTCGGGCGTGGCATCGACATAACGGCCTTAGGATAGCACACACAGTCAGAGGCAACGTCGGGTTGTGATATGCCATAAAAAACCCTTAGGACTACATACACGTGATCGGGCAAAACGTCGGGGTGTGGGCATGGCCATCCCGCCCTTGAACAGCACACACGGTCGGCAAACGTCGGTTGTGATATGCCATCACTGCCCTGGGGCACATCACGGTTGGAAACATCGGACGTGGATATGCCATCATTGCCTTGGGACAACACACTCGATCGAACGACGTCTAGGTGGCATGCCATCTTCCGCGTTGGGGCAGCAAACACGGTCGAACGAGTCATGTGGGCATCATGAAATCACTCCCTTGGACTAGCACGCAATGGTCGGAACGACGTCAGGCCATGGATGACATCACCGCCCTTGGACAACACACACGGTCGAACGATGTCGGGCGTGGCATGAAATCACCGCCCTTTGACTGCATGCACGATCGGACGACTTCGGGCGTGGCATGAACATCACCCCCTTAAACAGCAAAAACACCGGTCGACAACGGTCGGGCACTTGGACAACACAACATGGGTCGAACGACGTAGGGGCTTCGGCAAGACATCACCGCCTTCAGAACAACACACATGGTCGAACGTCGTCGGGAGCGTGGAAGACATCACCGCCTTGGACTTGCCCATGCACGGTCGGAGACAGTCCGGTGTGCTATGGACATCACCGCCTTGGACCAGCACCACGCGTCGAACGATGTCGTGACGTCTATAATGACATCAACGCTCTTGGACAACAGAACTGGTAGGAAGACGTCGGTCGTGTCAGACCGTCTCGCCTTTGGGCGCACAATGGTCAAATGACGTTGGAGTTGTGCGGCATGACGTCACCGCCTTTGGACAGCTCACACGGTCAGCAATGTCGGGCATGACATGACATCACCGCCCTAGGACAGCACACACGGTCGGCAACGTCGGGCGTGGCACGCCATTACCGCCCTTGGACAGCACACACGGTCGGACTACGTCGGGCGTGGCATAACATCACCGTCTTTGGATAGCACACACCGTTTAATGACGTTGGGCGTGGTATGACATAATCGCCTTTGGGAAAAACACATGGTCGAACGACGTCGGGCGTGGCATGCCAATATAGCCAGCCATTGGACGGCAAACACGGTCGGACAACGTCAGGTGTGACATGCCATCACCGCCTTGGAAAACACACATAGTCGAACGACGTAGGGTGTGGCTTGACATCACCGCCCTTGGACTGCACGCACGGTCGGACAACATCGGGCATGGTATGACATCAGCGCACTTGGACAACACACACTGTCGGCAACGTCGAGCGTGGCATGACATCACCGCACTTGGACAACACACATGGTCACAACTTGGGGCGTGGCATGCCATCATCGCCCTTGGACAGCACACACAGTTAGACGACGTCGGGCATGGCATGACATCACCGCCCTTGGACAGCATACACGATCGAACGATGTCGGGAGTGGCTTGGCATCATCGCCTTAAGGCAGCACATATGGTCAAACGACGTCGTGCATGGCATGACATCACTGCCCTTGGACAGCACACACGGTCGAACGACGACGTGCGTGGCATGACATCACCGCCCTTGGACTGCACGTACGGTCAAACGACGTCGGGTGTGGCATGACATCAACAACCTTAGACAGCACACACGGTCGGCAATGTCGGGCGTGATATACCATCACCGTCATTGGACAACACACACGGTCGGCAACGTCGGGCGTGGCATGCCATCACCTCATTAGGAAAGCACACATAGTCGGATGACGTCGAGCGTGGCATGACATCACCGCCCTTGAACAGCACACTACCGAGTCGGGAACGGTCTGGCCGTGGCATTGAATATCCGCCTTAGACAAACACACATGGCCGGCAACTAGGGTTCGTGGCATGCATCACCGCCAGTGGGACAGCAAAAAACAGTCAGGCGACACGTCGGGCGTGGCATGTGTAATCACCGCATTGGACAACAACACAGTCGAACGACGTAAGGTGTGGAATGAAAGAAAGGAAGGGGGAGAAAAAAAAGGCGGAAGAAGGAGGGCCAGGGGAAGGAAAGAAAAAAATGGGGGAAAGAAAAACCAAGGGTGTCACAGGGGGAGGGCACAACTCGAACGACGTCAAGCGTGGATTCTCAATGACCGAATTGGGCAGCACCACACGGTCGGACGATGTCGGGCAGGCATGGCCATCATAACCCTAGCACGGCAAACACGGTCGAACGACGTCAGGCGTAACATGCCATCATCGCCTTTGGAAAGAACAATGTCGAACGACGTCAGGCGTGGCTTGACATCACACCCCTTGGACAGCACACTCGGTCGGCAACGTCGGGCGTGGCATGACATCACCGCCCTTGGACAGCACACACGGTCGGCAACAGCGGGCGTTGCATGACATCACCGCCCTTGGAAAGCACACAAGGTCGGCAACGTCTGGCATGGCATGACATCACCGCCCTTGGACAGTACACACGGTCATACTACGTCAGGTGTGGCATGACATCACCGCCTGTAGACAGCACACACGGTCGAACGACGTCGTACGTGACATGCCATCACCGCCTTTGGACAACACACTCAGTCGAACGACGTCGGGTGTGGAAAGCCATCATAACCCTTGGACGGCAAACACGGTCGAACGACGTCAAGCGTGGCATGACATCACCGCCCTTGGACAGCACACACGGTCGGCAACATTGGGTGTGATATGCCATCACCGCCCTTGGACAACATAAACGGTCGGCAACGTCGCGCGTGGCATGCCATCACCGCCCTTAAACAGCACACACAGTCGGACGACGTCAGGCCTGGCTTGACATCACCTCCATTGGACAGCACACACGGTCGTAGGTCGGGTAGTGCATAACATCCGCCCTGGACAGCACAACACGGTCGGGGGGTAACGTCTGGAGTTGAATGCCATCACGCATTTGGACCAGCACACACGGTTGGACGACGTCGCGCGTGGCATGAATACCGCCCTGCGAAAGCACCAAAGCGTTGAACGAGTCGTGCGTGGCTGCCTCATCGCCTTTGGGCAGCACTCACGGTCAAACAACGTGCGAGTGGGGCATGCATCACGCCCTTGGACATCAGCACCACAGGTCAGATGGACGGCGAGCGTGGCATGGCAATCACTGCCCTTGGATAGCACCACACTGTGTCAAAGCGACTCGAGCGTGGCCTGCCACATCGCTTTGGGCTGCAAAAACCCGTTTATTAACGGACGTCGGGCGGGGAATACCATCACGCCCTTTGCGACAGCAGACACAGTCGGGACGACCTCAGGCATGGCATACATCACACCATGGGACCAACACACACGGTCGGTTTGTGGTTGTGGCAACGTGGGCGTGGCAGACATCACCGCCCTGGACAGTAAACACGGTCGGCAAACAGCGGGGCATGGCATGACAATCCACAGCCATTGCGAAAGCACCCAGGTCGGGTGCAACGTCTGGCAAGGCAGACATCACCGCCTTGGACAGTACACACGATCCATACTACGCGGGTTTGGCATGACATTCACCGCTGTTGGACAGAAAAAACACGGTCGAACAGAATCGCGTACGTGGACATGCCATCACCGAGGTGGGACAACCCACACTCGGTCGAACGACGTCGGGTGTGGCCAGCCATCATACCCCTGCGGCAACCCGGTCGAACGACGTCAAGCGTGCATGACATCACCGCCCTTGGACAAACCCACACCCGTCTTGCAACATTGGGGTCATGTTGATATGCCATCACCGCCCTTGGACAACATAAAAGAGGGTCGGCAACGTCGCGCGTGGCATGCCATCACTGCCCTTGGACAGCACACACAGTCGGACGTCGTCAGGCCTGGCATGACATCACCGCCCTTGGACAGCACACACGGTCGGGAACGTCGGTAGTGGCATAACATCACCGCCCTTGGACAACACACACGGTTGGACGACGTCGGGCGTGGCATGACATACCGCCCTTGGACAGCACAAACGATTGAACGACGTCGTGCGTGGCATGCCATCATTGCCTTGGGCAGCACTCACTGTCAAACAACGTCGCGCGTGGCATGCCATCACTGCCCTTGGACATCACACTCGGTCAGACGACGTTGAGCGTGGCATGAATTCACTGCCCTTGGACAGCACACACAGTCAAACGACTTCGAGTGTGGCATGCCATCATCACCTTCGGGCTGTAAAAACATTCAAATGACGCCGGGCGTGGAATGCCATCACCGCCCTTGGACAGCAGACACAGTCGGACGACCTCAGGCGTGGCATGACATCACCGCCCTTGGACAACACACATGGTCGACAACGTGGGGCGTGGCATGCCATCACCGCCCTTGGACAGCACACCCAGTTAGACGACGTCGGGCATGGCATGACATCACCGCCCTTGGACAGCACACACGATCGAACGACGTCAGGAGTGGCATGGCATCATCGCCTTAAGGCAGCACATATGGTCAAACGACGTCGGGCGTGGCATGAAATCACTGCCCTTGGACAGCACACACGGTCGAACAATGTCGGGCATGGCATGAAATCACTGCCCTTGGACTGCACGCACGGTCGAACGACGTCGGGTGTGGCATGACATCAAAGCCCTTGGACAGCACACACGGTCGGCAATGTCGGGCGTGATATACCATCACCGTCATTGGACAACACACACGGTCGGCAACGTTGGGCGTGGCATGCCATCACCTCATTAGGAAAGCACACACAGTTGGACGACGTCGAGCGTGGCATGACATCACCGCCTTTGGACAACACACACAGTCGAACGACGTCGGGTGTGACATGCCATCACTGCCTTTGGACAACACACACGGTCGTACTACGTCGGGCGTGGCATGACATCACCACCTTTGGACAGCACACACAGTCGAACGACGTCAAGCGTGGCATGCCATCATCGCCTTTGGGCAGCACACACGGTCGAACGATGTCGGGCGTGGCATGCCATCATAACCCTTGCACGGCAAACACGATCGAACGACGTCAGGCGTAACATGCCATCATCGCCTTTGGAAAGCACACGGTTTGAACGACATCGAGAGTGGCTTGACATCACACCCCTTGGACTGCACGCACGGTTGAACGATGTTAGGAGTGGCATGACATCACCACCCTTGGAGAGCACACACGGTCGGCAACGTCGGGCGTGGCATGACATCACCGCCCTTGGACAGCATACACGGTCGGCAACAGCGGGCGTGGCATGACATCACCGCCCTTGGAAAGCATACAAGGTCGGCAACGTCTGGCATGGCATGATATCACTGCCCTTGGATAGTTCACACGGTCATACTACGTCGGGTGTGGTATGACATCACCGACTATGGACAGCACACACGCTCAAACGACGTCGTACGTGACATGCCATCACCGCCTTTGGACAACACACTCGGTCGAATAACGTCGGGTGTGGCAAGCCATCATAGCCCTTGGACGGCAAACACGGTCGAACGACGTCAAGAGTGGCATGACATCACCGCCCTTGGACAGCACACATAGTCGGCAACATTGGGTGTGATATGCCATCACCGCCCTTGGACAACATAAACGATCGGACAAGTGCGCACCATGGGCATGCATCACAGCCCTTGGACAAAACACACACAGTCGGGACGCGTCAGTCCTGGCATGACATCACCGCCTTGGAAAGCACAAACGGTCGGGCAACGTAGGTAGTGCATGCAACGTCTCACCAGCCCTGGACAGAACACACGGTCGGGAACGTCTGGCGTTGCATACCATCACCGCCCTTGGACAGCACACACGGTTGGACGACTTTGCGCGTGGCATGACATACCGCCCTTGGACAGCACACACAGTCAAATGACTTCGAGCGTGGCTGCCATCTTCGCCTTTGGGCTGCAAAAACGTTCAAACGACGTCGGGCATGGAATGCCATCACCGCCCTTGGACAGAACACCCAGTTAGACGACGTTGGGCATGGCATGACATCACCGCCCTTGGACAGCACACACGATCGAACGACGTCAGGAGTGGCATCGGCATAATAGCCTTAAGGCAGCCACATATTGGTTTCTAAACGAAGTCGGCGTGGTATGAAAATCACGGTCCTGGCAGCAAGGCACAACACTGGTCGAAAAAACGTCGGGCATGGCATGACATCACCGCCCTTATACTGCACGCAAGGTTTCGAACGACGCGGGCGTGGCCTATCATCAACCGCCTTTGACAAACAACACGGTCGAACGACGTCAGGCGTGGCTTCACATCACATCTCTTGGACGGAACAACAC
This sequence comes from Solanum habrochaites, assembly GCA_027704765.1. Lineage (NCBI taxonomy): Eukaryota > Viridiplantae > Streptophyta > Magnoliopsida > Solanales > Solanaceae > Solanum > Solanum habrochaites. Next base: position 2,491 of record JAKWJA010001914.1, on the reverse strand, counting down.
CGGTTGGCATGACGTCAGGAGTGGCATGAAACACCCACCGTGGATCAGCACACACGGTCGACAACGTCGGTGGGGCCTGATATCCACCACCCTAGCGGCCAGCACCACACGGTAGAAATACGTCGGGCTGTGTGGCATGAAATCACCGCTTTTGACAACACACGGTGGCACCGCCGTCGCAGCGTGGCATTCTATCATCGCCTTTGGCAGGACTCACGGTCAAACGACACTCGGCGTGGCATGACATCACCGCCTTTTGGCAGCACACACGGTAATTAGAACGGACGTCGGGCCGTGGACATTGCCATCACCCGCCTTTGGACGGCACCACACCGGTCGAACGACGTATGGAGTGACCATTTTGCCATCACCGCCTTGGAGACAGCACCCCGGGGTCACAGCTATGTTCGGGGTGGGAATGGGACTCCCAGCCTTTGGACAGCACACACGATCGAACGACGTCGGGCGTGGCATGCCATCATTGCCTTTGGGCAACACAAACGTTCAAACAACGTCGGGTGTGGCATGCAATCACCTCCCTTTGACAGCACCCACGGTCGGACGACGTCGGGCATGGCATGACACCATCACCTTTGGACAGCACAAAAGATCGAAAAACGTCAAGCGTGGCATTCCATCATCGCCTTTGGGCAGCACTCACGATAAAACGACGTTGGGCGTGACATGACATCACCGCCTTTGGACAGCACACACGGTCGAACGACTTCATGCATGACATGCCATCACCGCCTTTGGACAGCACACACGGTCGAATGACGTCGGGCGTCACATGACATCACGCTCTTGGACAGCCCACCACGTCAAAAACGAAGTAGGGCGTGGCATGACATCACAGCCATTAAGACAGCCAAAACGCGGTTCGAACGCAAAGTCAGGCGTGGCATGCCATCATAGGCCATGGGACGGGAAGGGAAAAAACAGTTGGAATGACGAATGGTGTCATGACATCACCCAATCCTTGGAGGAGCACGCACAGGCGAACTATCGTCAGGCGGGCACGCCATCAAACCGCCTTTGGGCAAGAACCCACAAGGTCAAACGAGCGTCGGGACGGGTGCAGTGAACATCCACCGCCTTAGACAGCACACCACATGTGTCGGCACCACGTAGGGCTTGGCAGGACGTACATCCTGGACAGCACAAACGATCGAATGACGTCGGCGCGTGGCATGCATCATCGCCTTTGGGCAACACGCACGGCTCGAAAGACGTCAGGGCGTGGCATGACATCAACGCGCTTGGACAACACAACGGTAGAAAAATAGTCGGGCGTGGCAGACATAACCGACATAGGAAAGATCACGGTCTCAAACACGTCGGGGACGCGTGGCATGCATCACGCTCTTGGAATGCACGCACAGTCGGAGACGAAGATGGGCGTGCGCAATGACCTCATCGCTCTTAGGGCAGCAAAACGGTCAAAGGAAGTAGGGCATGGCGTGAACATCACCGTTCCGTGAGACAGCAAACACGGTCGCAGCGCACGTCGAGTGTTGGCATGAAATCATCGCTATTGGACAGCACAAAGGGCAAACGACGTCGGGCATGGCATGACTCACATCCCTTGGGACAGCACAAACGGTTTCAAAACAATGTCGGGCAAGGATGACATAAAAACAGTTGGATTGCAGCATGGTCGGACGAGTTCGGGCGAGTGGCATGACATTAAGCCATTGGACAGGGAATGCACGGTGGACGTCGGAGTGCCTGCCATCACAGCCCTTGGACAGCACACATGGTCGGCAACGCTGCGGGGCATGACATTACCGCCCTCGGACAGCACACACGATTGAACAACGTCGGGCATGGCATGCCATCATCGCCTTTGGGCAGCACACATGGTTGAAATACGTCGGGGTGGAATGAACATCACCTATACTAGGCACTGAACGCCAATGTCGGACGTAGTTTGGTCGGGCGTTGCATGATATCACCGCCTTGGAGAACAAACACCGGTTGAACGACTCGGGCATGGATGAACATCACGCCCTGGACTGACGGACGTCAAACGACGTCGGGCGTGGTGGAATGCCATCCGCCTTTGGCAGACAAATGGTTTAACGACGTAGGGGGGGTGGGACATAACGGCACGGAAACAGAACAGAACGGTTTAGATAGAACGACGTCGGGCATGGATGACATCACCGCCTTGGATAGCACAAATTTGTCGGCACGGTCGGTGTGATATGATAATCACCACCCTTAGTACACACAACGGTCGGAAAGTAAGCGGGGAATGCCATAACCGCTCTTTGCAGCACAAAAGGCGGAATAGTCCGGCGTCGGCATGACATCACGGCCCATAGGCTAGCACACACGGTATGAACGATGTCGGAGTGGCATTGCCATGCATCTCCTATGGCAGCAAACACAATCGAAAAACGACCGGTACGAGAGTGGTATGACATCATAGCCTTGGAATGTAAGCATGGTCAGAACGACGTTTTGGGAGTGGCATGAAATCACGAGT
>JAKWJA010001913.1:0-29197 GCA_027704765.1 Solanum habrochaites | reverse complement strand
GATTGTGTGCTTCTTTTATAAAGAGCACTGGTTTGTGTAAAGCAAAGTCTCAACAAAATCAAACCTAACAGTTTAAATGATTTAATTCAAAAATCACATCAATACTTGACTGGTTATGATTCAATCTTGTACTTTCATCAAGTAACCAATATACGGACAAGATCTATTTCTTATTAAATATTATTTATGGTATTACTTGGATTACAAGTAGACTTAGGCTATAAGTAAGAAATAATTAATAATAATTAAATAATATTTCTTACATCTTCTTTATCTCACTCCCTTATCTTGTTGGTACAGGAATAATTCGGGTGTCTCAATTTTAGCGCCTCCCTCTTCCTTGCTCATAATCGGACGACTTTCTTTGTTTTTCTGTTGAAGAGTAGTAAAATTCAGCTCCTCAAACCTGATCCAAACATAGAATTCAAATTTCGAATTCAAAATTTCACCCCAATTTCTACCCACCCACCCAATTTGTTCTTTTAATCTCCTATAAATACTCATCTTCCGTAAATGTTAAAGGGGGATTTTTTTTTGGAGATGCTAATTTACTATTTAAAACAGAGGGAATTTTCATCAAAAGAAATAGATATACAGATATAAAAACTCCAAGAATAGCTACGGAAAACATATATTAAGTGTCCACAAGCTTAGTGATTTTCTCATTCCAATTCATCGGAGCTGGTTGGGATCCGGTAAAGTTCCATTTGTTGTAAAGTCGTTGCCCTCTACTTGTCTAGTCTTTGTTCTGATCACCGAAAAAAGGTAACATTCTTTTTATATAATATTCTTTTCATCCCCTCATTTGTTTAAGTATCATTCCGTTTGAAGTTGAGAATCTCTGTCATGTGGCTGTTTATTGTTATTCCTAGTTGAGTTCATGATGTTGTTTAGTAGACAGTATATAATCTTGTCGTTTCCATGTGTGAGTCCAACACCAGTCTTAAACTTTGGAGACTTGTAGGTGTTTGTTCCACTTCTTTATTTGAGTTTGTTTATCCTTTCTTGATGAAATGTAGTCGTCTACTATCAGTCAATGGAACAGGTCCCTTGACACAGTAAGAATAATACAGAACAACAAAATAAAAGGAGAACGCAACACAAGCAGTTTACGTGGAAACCTCTTTGCTCAAGGGAGTAAAATCATGACTTGTTGCACAGGATTTTCAATCATTTCAACTAATCTTCTCAAGTAAAAGTAAAACTCAATTAGAACCAACATGAGTAAAAGTTATTAATCTCATAATCAAGTAATCTACCTATTACTTGTAGAGCCTAAGCGGATACAACACCGCCCACTAAGCTATCATCCCTAGATAACTTAGACTTTGCTAAGCGGATACCTCACAACCCAATAAACCACCACGCTCTTAATGATTTAGAGTTTGATTAAGTAGATACAACACTACCCACTAAATCATACCACCTAGATGACTTAGAATTTGACTAAGCAACAAAACAATTTTGCCCCCTAAATCAACTAAACATAACTAATTTAGACACCAAAAGAAAATATCTTAATCCTTTATAGACTAGGAACATTTTTACAAAACATGAACAGAAGTATAACTCCTAAGACACACTTTTATGCTTGCAGCTTGATCAGGTCCATGTTGTGCTTGCCGGAGAATACTTCTTCAAAGTGAGTCTTTGCAACTGTTCTTGAGAATTTTCAAGTTGGAAAAACTTATAAAATGATAGACACAAAACTCAAACTCAAGCTTCTATATTTTTCAGAGAAAGTCCAAGTTTTTTTTTGATAAATCTAATTTGTGTTGAAATGAAGAAGAAACTATATTAAATGAACACACACTCTGGGACAAGCCATTTGCTAGGCCTATTGTTTCTCAAAGGTTTGCCCGCAACCACGTCAAGTTAGCAACGTTTAAAACAGTTGTTTTTTTCATACTTTTTCATGTCCGAACACTTTCTGGGACCGCAGGTCCCTGTTTGCATTCTCTTTATGCTTGAAATTCTCACAAAAGACGTGCGGTTCTCCTCTCCTTCTTGAATGAATGAACTTAATATGTTGTTTGTCATGTTGAAAGTATCAACCATAAAGAGTTATTAACCGTTGGACAAACGACCTCTTCTATTCTGATTGCTTAAGTATACGCTGGCGCCTCACCTACCACTGACAGGACAGCTTTAAAGTTGTATACACTTATGTATAAGATGGAGAGAACTCTGCCATGGACCAGGTCCCTGCATTTGTGAGCCACTGAAACAAACAATTTTGTCTGTTCCTCGTATTAGTGTAGGACACTACACTTTTCACCAACCACCTGACATGACAGCTTTATAGATGTACCTCATTTGAATCAGGGTGAGAACACTCTACCAGGGACCAGGTCCCCTACAATTGTAAGGATAATCAAAACACCTAGAATATAACATTTATTGAGCCTTCTTCTTGAATGTTATAGAAATTGTGTTATTTCATGTATTGTCGTCAAGCGTCTGTGATGCTTTAGTTTGCTATTGTCCATACTGTTACTCGCGTTGGTCTAAGGTTCCAAGTTAACCGATATGGTGAGTTACATGTAGTGTACATGATATTCATTCTATCGATTTGGCTTCCTCCATTCCTTCATCTTTCGGTATATGTTGCTTTGGATGACATGTGTGAGATATTATCATGTTTCACTTTGCCCATTACTTTGACATGAGTTTGTATCTAAATTGATAAAATGTGAGTTTATGTTGCCTCTTGTTTTAAGTTTCTTTTGCTCCAATTCATGTCCTCTTCCAAAATTGTTGCCTATTATTCGTCTTTCGATTGTCTCAGCATGTTAACTTGTTCAAGATGTTTCAAGGTTTTTAGTATGGTTGAGTTGACGTTCGTGTGTCATTTCTTTCCTGATTAGTGTCTGTAGTTGGAGGTCCATTTTTCCGGTAGTCTTAATATGATTGAGGTTTAAGTTGAATTAAGCATGAAAATATGTTAAGATTCAGATGTCTTGCTTATCTTCTTTGTTACTTAAAGATTTGTTTGCGTTTCTTTGTAAAAATTGCTAAATATGAATTTTGTTTGGATATTGATTGTTTACTTAGGACATTGGTAAAGTGATCATCTTGTTCTCTTTTCGTTTCTTTTGACTCGTATTGGTTCTTATATGTTATCTTTTGGTGCATGTAATCTCTCCAAATGAGTCCTATGGATTTTAGCTTATATCCCGCATCGCTTTATGGACATATCGTCCCAAAATCACTTTATCGGGTCAACAGGTTTAGCAAAGCTGAAAACAGGGATGGAAATCATATTTATCAGATTCCGGAATGCTGAAAACAGGGTGATATACCGCTGTAAACACCAATATACAATAAGAAAATACAATATACAGGTGCAAAACATGGAAATGCAGGTTGAAAAAATGCAAAAAATTTAAGTTCAATAAAATAAAAGTTTTGGAAGACTCAAAATGAGTTGGGTACGGCTCGTACGTGGTATACACAAAAAATGTATACGCAGATTTCTAAAGGGAAAACAGGCCCAGTACCTTAAGTGATTTCCAGTAGCTGTAAAACATAGGCAAGGCCCATTTATTTTTTGGACATTTTTAGTATGGGAAATTTTTTAAAATTTCAATATTTTAATAATTAATAGGAATCATTGTCAAAACTTTTATTACTTAGTAAAATTGGGCTTCAAAAATTTGAGTTTATCTGTAATCTCATTTTAAATTTTTATATTATGTTTGATTAAAGAATACATTTTTTATACGAAAGGAGAAATTTAGGGGAGACAAATTGTTTAAAAGTGAACATTGCTTAAAATCTTATCAGTTTAAAAATCAAAATTACATACATATTAAAAAAAAATAAAGAGGACTCATGCACTTGTTCATCAATTTTCTAGCATCCATTTTTAATTCATTGATAATACTCAATTCTATTGAAATGAATTCGATTAAATCGCTTATTTTAAAATCTAACCACATCTTCAATGGATCATATTTTAGAGTCAAAATTAACTTTCTTAATGATCTAACTCCTCTAAGATTATGTGAAATTCCCTATTCAATGACATTTGACATTGTCAATACAAAAGCTACTTATGGATAAAGAAGGACCTAAGAAAAAATATGCAATTAAGCTTGCAGAGAAAGAGAGAATACATATTTCTTTTTGAACCCTCTTGTTCATCAAATTTCTAGTATCAAATCAACGGAGAGGTTGCAAGGTAGGACTGGGATGTTAGATGGTGGATGATTGGGGGGTTGGAAAGGAGTTGGTGAGGGGTGTGGTGATCTGATTTGGGTGAGACTTGATGTGGGGTAGGGGGGGTGGGCGGGGGAGGGGAGGTGAAATGTGGTTGGGTCAGGGGGACAGAGGTGTGCATGTAAAGGTTTGGGTAGGTGGCGAGGTGGAAGGTCACAATCAAAGCTTGCTGATTGAGATTCTAATAGCGTACATATTTTTTTTTGGATGATGAGACAACGTTTTACTAAGGCACAAGTCAATATGTATTCGAATTTGAGTTTTTTGTGAACAAAAAATTGAAAAAAAGAAACATATCAGGCGAAGAAGGAGAAGGAGGAGAGAATCTGAGAAGAAGGTTGCAAAAATTGTATTCATATTAATTTTTGTTTGTCAATCATTTTTCTTTTACCTCAACATTTATATTTATTAAGAACATTGTAGCTTTTTTTTAGTTTGTAGTTATTCCAATATGTATGCCAAATTGATTTGTATTTCTTAAACATAGTTGTATCTTATTTTTTCACAGTTAATTTGTAATTTTTAGAATATTGTGTCAATCCTCCACATATTGTATTATTTTCATTATGTATGCTATTCTTTTTTTTAGAATTTTGTATTTTTCTTTTATTGTATTCATATGCTTTCTTTATCGTATTCATATGTAATGATTAGATTATATTGGAATACAATCTGTACTACTTTTGTAATACGAATAAAAGAAAAATATATTTGGCAATTATGTAATACAATTTTGATCATTGATATACAATTTTTAGTTTCATTATGAAAGTAAAAATACCAATTTTAATTTAAATGGTAAAGTGAGCACATAAATACAAAAGTTATTGATATACAATTATGATGAAAACACAACAAACAAAAAAATACAAACAAGTTGTCATTGAAATTGAGATTGAAATACGAAATGCGCACAATAAATATTCTCATCGAGTGAAATACAAATTTAACTTTGTCGGTACATTATTATGATGAACACAAAAAAAATTACAAACTTTTCTGATACAATGTGAGAGTTAAATACAAAATGATCATAATAACATACTCACCACAATATGATATTCAATTTAATTGAATGGTAAAGTAATCACATAAATATAAAATTTGTTGGTATACAATTATGATGAAAACATAATAAAAAGAAATACAAACTTGTTGCCATTAAAAATTGAGATTGAAATACAAAATGAGCACAATAAACATTCACTTCAATTGAAATACAAATGTACTTTGTTTGTATACCATTATGATGAATACAAAATAAAAAAAACTAGAACTTATATGTATGCAAATTGATATTGAAATAAAAAATAAAAGAATTAACATACCAAAATGTCGTCATTTTTGTTCTAAGAAGTAAATTGTGATATTTGAAAAATAGAACATTGTTGATTTAGTTGGATACCCGTAGTAATTCTCTTAGATTTTGAAATTGGAGAGTAATTTAGAACATATCAAACCCAAAATGTGATTTCCACTACAAACAACAATTTTAAACGATTTAAATAGAAATAAAATCATCAACCAAATAAAGGAATAAACTTAATAAAAGGAATTGTATGAACATCTTTATAAAATATATTTTTCTATTTCTGGAAAAAAAGAAGAAGGAAGAGAGAGATGCGGGTTTTAAAATGGAGAAGAATTGAAAGATGAAAATATGAGAGAAAAAAATATTTCATTTTTTAAAACATATGAGGGAGATTAATTGGAGAACTTGTAATTAAAGTGATATTAAATAGGAAGTAAATTTGTAACAACCTATTCAGTCGTTTTGAGCAGTAGAGCTTTTTTTCTTTTATAAAATAATTTTTGATAGATTTCAAATAGATATATTTGGATTATTCATAATTATAGTTATGAAATTAATGGGATAGTTTTAAATAGTTTATTTAATTGGTAATTAAAAAATATAACTTTAAAGTTAATAGTAAATATATTTTACTATATTTATAATTAATTATATAATAAGTAGGATTAGTATTATTGGATTATACGAAAACCACTTGCAACTCTTATTCTTGAGTTCTTGGCGTCGTCGACGGGACAATTAGAAAAGGCTAGAGGTAAAAACTTCATCTAGCATTATATTTTATTCGATAAAAATGGGTAGTTAAGGGGTATTAATTCTTGCTAGTATAGTTAAGTATATTGAAATAGATATACATATATTCTAATAATATTCTAAATATTCTAATTGTATTGAATGTATAATACTGAGTCCTGAGGCTTTGCTATGCTATGGTTAATTGAAAAACAGTGTCAATCAATTTACAAGTTTCCCTGTGATGAAGGGCAAAACATATCATCTCGTCTATATCTATATATATATATATAATATATATATATATATATATATTATAATACAATGTACGAGAAGTATAGTTCTTCGAATTGTTTTTCTGAACAAATATAACTACCTTATTATTATAAATATTATTTAAATATGGAGTATGGTTAATGATTGATCAACTATTGGCAGATGGATGATAAATTTATACATTTTGTATAATGATAAAATTGGGTTAGACGTTTCACCACTAGTGTTCGAAATTAGTGGCTTGATCTGAAATATACTGCGTATCATCCTATTATAAATTGAGTTTAGTATATTATGATAGGTAATTAAATATTAGGTGTATCGAATTATTTAAATTTCATTAAAGTTATGTTAATTCGGGGAATTAAGACTTACCCTTAGGTTTAAACTTTAGGAAATTGATTATATAATTAGATGAGTTTTTGGGTCTAGACTAAACATTAAATAAATTAAGTATTTATAGACTCGTTAACTTACAAGTTATGCATATATACTTGATCGATTGGAAACGTTCAGAGCCGTTAAGGAAAGGAACGACATTGGAGAAATAGTTTGCTTGACTTCGGTTCTTCGGTGGAGGTAGGTTATGATTTATTTCTATTTGATAGATAAACTCTCAATAGTGATTGATATGTATTGAGTGATATTCCGAAGTTTCCTATGTACTTGATTATGTAGTTGTATATCTTGGTTGTGTGGTTTGTGGTTGACCTAAAGTTCTGAGACCGTTGAATTTATAATCTTGAACCCTCTTTATCGAAATGAAGCCTTGAACAAAGAAGGCTTGATGAAATAAATTAGTCAGATAATTGGATCAGAGTGTCACGTTCCGTTACACGATATTATTGAATCGGAGTGTCACGTTCCGACACGGTATTATGAGATCGGAGTGTCACGTTCCAATACGGTATATGAGATCGGAGTGTCATGTTCCACATAATAACATTAAAGGAAAGGAATCTTGAGTTAACTTAATATACTCAATCTCAAAGAACACATTTTTCAAATGAGTATAGTGTGGAGGCACAAGCCCTCATAGGTGTGCTTGATATTGTGATCGATTGTACACCTACTATGGCATTTTTGTCACTGATTCATATTATTTGTTGCTTGCCACCTGCCAAGTATTGTAGTTGATTTTATATTATTACTCAATATATATTGGTTCTATTTTGGGTTGGCCGATGATACCCACTCAGTACGTGTTCCTTGTACTGACCCCTACTTCTATTTTCTTTGTTTCTTTTGTGGAGTGAAGCAAGTGTACCAACGACTTTGAATCGCCCTCATCTCTAGCCAGACTCCAGTACATTAGTGTTCAGGGTGAGCTAATATTTCTAGCTCGTGTTGGATTCTCTCATTCATGTCATGATGTTCTTAAATTTCGGACATGGACCATCTTATTTATTTATTTGGTATTTACAATACTTTTAAGCTTGGTAATTGAGAACATATGTCTTTGATGTGATGACTTTCAGGTTTTAGCGATAATGTGTAATAGACGTTAGAGGTTGATTTGATTGGTTACTTTAATAAGTTTTGAGCTTCCGTATTTTTTTATCGATATATGTCGGGTTTTGTATTCCTTGGTTCACCCACTTAGGAGGTTAAGTGTGGGTGTCACTCACAACTCGTTTTGGGTAGTGGAAAAATTAGAATACACAATTTCTTTAAAATAAAATTTTTACGTTTTTACTAATATTTATAAAGAAATAAGAGGTTTTGTTTTTTAATATATCTAAATTAGGTTATGTTTGTGTAATCAGGGTTTTGACTTAAATTTTGTTGCCCCTTTTTTGAAAAAAAAGTTATGTGGAACAAGGGGGGGGTGGGGGGGGCGGGGCGGGAACAGGGGTTTTTCAAGGGGGGGGGGGGGGGGGGGGGGGGGATGGTACGAGTTTGGGCAAAGGCCCAAATTTGATACTTATTTTCTCACTCTGTTATTAATTATAGCGTTATAAAAATGATTTAGTATACAAAATTACCTAAACTAAAAACCTTTTTGTTTTTATTTATTCTCTAAAAGAAAAGAATTGCCCTACCATTTTTAAACAGGAAAATTTTCAAAACAACAAATAATTTGACATTTAATAGGACCACTAGGAAATACTTGCAATATTTAGTATAAAAATGAAAATCTTTTAGTTTGTTATGGTGATTTATGTATTTTTTTTTATTTATTTAATTTATATAATTAATTAAAAAAATTATAGAAAAATTCAAGGGGAGGAAAATAATTCAAATTGAATTAAGTTGGTGAAAATATTTATTACTTCCTTACAAAAGATTATGAGACCTTAAAATAGATGTCTCTCCTCTTCAACGGCCATTAGTTGTCACTTCCTTGTCTTTCAAAAAACTAGTTATGTTGAAACTTATGATAAATAAACTTTGAATTTTATCTATTAAAAAAGTGGAGTTGATTTTTTTTTAAAATTTACAATTTGGTACACCATATATTTGACATGTCATTTGACATATTGTCGTCCAGTGTATTTATGGTTTATTTACAAACTTTATCCTATTACGTATTCAATCTAATGCTGTTATGGCATTGTATTTGTTATTCGTTCTAGTTTTTCAGTTATTTGACAAACTTGTTCTCACAAGGTATTTATTGTTTTTATCAGAATTTCGTATCATTTTTTTTTACATTCGGTATGTTATTCCAATATAAGTCCATTTGTATTTTGTATTCATCCTAGTTTTCAGTTTGATCTTGTATAATTAAACCGGATATCTTATTAGTTCGTTTATTCTGGTTCACGACCCCAAAATGAGCCGCGAGTGGCGACTCACACTTACTCTCTAGGTAGCGAAACCCAGACAAAATCAAACCCCAACATTTACCAATATTGTCAACCATAGTGAACAAAAGATAATGCGGAAGACTCAAAACTATAACGAAATCAATATTAATAACTTCTAAACTAATATTTATCGTTCCCAAAAATCTGGAGTCATCACATCAGAACATCATCCTGCAAATTACTAAGTCTAGAGTATTTAAGAAACTAAAATAAGTAGAAAGATGGTCCATGTGCCGAACTTCAAGAGTCAAGCAAGAGGAATCCAGCACGAGCTTGGAATAATTTAGCCACCCTGAAATATAAGTGCTGAAAGGATTTCTGGCTAGAGTGAGGACGAGTCGAAGTCAATGGTGCACTTGCTTGCACATCCACCAAAACAACAAAGAAGGAGACATAAAAAGTAGGGGTCAGGTACAAGGAACACGTAACGAGTAGGTATCATCGGCAACCCCAACTCAAAATAGGAAAGCAATTATACTGAAAAATAATAGAAAATCAAACCACATACTGAACAGGTGGGACCAATCAACAAGTACAAGGAACCATTGGCAGACAAACCAAGCATACCTATGATGGACTTCAAGCCTCCACATTTTCAAACTCATTTAGGCCATCGGTTTCTTCGGAAAATTGAGTAGATTAACATGATTCAGATTATTCTCTTTATTCTTATCGTGTCGGAAACATGGGACACTCCGATCCCTAATCTTACGTGTTCGGAACGTGACATCTCGAGCCATTATTACTACCGTGCGGAACGTGACACTCAGATCCCATTTATTACTACCGTGTGGAACGTTGACACTCCGATCCCCTAAAGCACTACATGTCGGCACGTGATTACCCGATCACTAGCTCATAATTTTATTTCATCAAAGTTCTTCGTTATGCCGAGGCGTCAATCTTAACAGAGAGGGATTAAGATTAAAGATTCAAACAGTATCAACATTCAATCCACCGGCCCATACACAATTACAAAGACACTAACTTTCCACTAATTCATTAGTTTGCATTTAAAACGTTTACAATTTTACCACCCAATACATATCAATCGCTATAGATTTATAGTGGAAAGCATAATAAATTAAACCATAACCTACCTCCACCGAAAGAATCGCGATCAAAGCCAAGTTACTCTCAATGCCTGTGCTTTCCTCTTCGCTTCTCCCCTTTCTCGTCGTCTTCCCTTTTCTGTGCTTTGCATTTTTTCCTCCCCAAATTCTTTTTCTTTTACCCTAACTATCATATAATTTTCATTATGATTAAAAGATGATTTAAAAGTAACCCCACATTATTTGAAGGTTACCTCTTTTTAACCCCCAAGTAAATAAATTATTTAAACTACCCCATCTACTTCATAAGCGTTGTCATGAATAGTCACAAAACACCCCTTTAAAACTTTAGCAGAATCCAACCAATTGGGTTACGCAACTGTGGACGGGGCCCCTTAGTGTCTATGACGGTCAGTCCTGCAGGTCGCCACAAAGTTGCAGAGAGTTAAATTCAGTAAAGGGGTTTGTGACGGTCCGTCGTATCTACGACGGTCCGTGCTGCAGTTTCCGTCGCGGAGTTCAAAGAGTTCGCTTCCGTTACCCAGATTTAGAGTTGAAGTGTTTGGGAAGGAGGCCCTCGATGGGCCGTCTGACCCATGACGGTTGACGTCACCTGATCCGTCGACCAGTCAGTTTTTTCAAAAATATTTTACTGCTCAATCCGATCCTAAACAGTTGGTACAATACTATATCAATTTACCCAATCGTGCGTCCCCGATAGCTCCACAGTAGAAAAACACAGGGAGGAGAAGACTGACGAGTACCTGTGAATCTGTAAAAAGATGTGGATATCTTTCTTGGCACTATCAGGCCTCTCCACAAGTGGACTCTTTCAACTGGTGGCCGATTCTTCCACTCGAACAGGAGGAGTGCATTTCTCTGTTGATATCAATCTTGCGGAGTTTCTCTTCTAGGATACAACAGTCTTCGTTTGGCGGTTATCCTCTCCTCCCCCTCCCCCAATCGATCCGTAAGCTTATAAGGACAAATTTCACTGTCCAAGAAGGGATGAATCCGCAAACGGGGAATAATGTAGTTCCGTCACAAGGTATTTTTTCAGCATTAGACAACATGAAAAATACCGGGCGTGCCAAAACCTCGCTGAGCAAGGCTCCTGAGGGTAGAGGAGAACCAGATGGCAAATGTCATTAGCACATGCCTCTACCCGACCGGCCAGGGCTGTTTCAGAAAAACCTGTGCATCTCAAAATTGGACCTTATACCTTGGGGAGTAAGCTTATAGGGAGCCAGCGTTGAACATTCCAGAGACAGCGCGATCACCCCTGTCAGGGCGAACCTTCAGCAAGACTTTTCTGTCTCCCCCTCCATAAGTAAGTCCAAGAGGTCTGCCCCATAAAGATTCGATCATGTCATATTCGTTTCGTCATGTTCTGAGCTGGCGTAGAAGAAGAGAAGCTTCTTTCAGAATGAGAATGTGGACTTACTACCGATAAGCCCTGCAAAAGGATCACGGTCTGGGTGACCCCATGGGTCTCACCTCAAATGCATCTCAAAACCACCAAATGGTAAGGTGGAACAATCGTCGACATCGTCCGTCGCCAGCTAACGCAGTGAGCCTTCAATCGTGGGCAGCTTGTGCCCATAGTCCATGGCGGTACGTAGCACTTTAGGTGGGGTTAAGTGACGCCGCGTGGCTAGTTCAGATGGCGTAGGTGGAAAAAACTCATGTTGGGAAATGTAGCTCGGCAAATGAAGTTAATCCCATATTGGACGCAGCCGAGAAATCTATTTGGTTACGACAGCACGAATATGCACATCCCGTCCAACATCTGGGACGGAATGTGTGGGGTATGCTCGTGTCATTCCGGAGGGCACGGTACGCGGCGTGCAGAGCTCGTACCACCTCTGGAGCTGTCGCTGAGGGTGAAAGGCGCCGCGCAGTGAGGGCAGACTGTGCAACACGGGAAAGACGAAAGGGGGACGGAAGGGGGGTTTGTGGTCGGTGGACTGGTCTATCAGATGCGCTGGTGTGGTACTAAGAGCCAACCTTAGTTACCTAATTCCAACCATGCAATGTCTCAAACTTAGAAGTTTAAAGGGCGTACCCCTATCTGATTATGATGGAAAGTGGGACTCCAAGCCAACGTCGAACAAGTTCTGAGGATATAGAGTTTGGCTAACTTTCTTTGCATTGTAAGTCATCTTGACCGGAATGAAGTGAGCAGACTTAGTAACCTATCAACCCAATTACCCAAATGGAGATACTTACCAATGTTTTGAAGGACCAAACTACAAAATGAGTGAAATTCGCTTCCCACTCAATTCGAAATGGGCATTTTCTGAAGGTTCCTCCGGGCCTCTGTGTTTCATACTTACCTAGAGCGTGACATTGCGGCGCATGGCAACCAAAAATCAATAATGTCACGCTTCATCTATCCACCAGAAAGTGGCTTTTAGGTAATGATACATTTGGTGGACACCAGGATGTATAGATATACCTTGAACTTATGAGCCTCTGTAAGAATAGTGTATGAATCAAAGATTACAAACGACGGCACACACCGACCCCTCCCTAATTCTCAGAACGCCTTCCATAATCAATATTGCATCTTCTAGGCCTCTCCTCGGTTAATAGGGGTATCGCGAATTCGGCTCAGCTGTCTTCATCAGTAATGCGAGTAAAGATTTTTTCCCTTAATTGTTGTTCAAGATTAAAAAAAGATTTGCCTCAACACAGGCTCATAAAATCCTCCCTGCTCAAGATGACTACGACCTCCATAGAGTTCATTAGCCAGAGGTCTGAACCTCTCTAGCAAGGGGTCTTTCTAGAAATCATGCAAGTGGAGCTAGACTCACCATGATCCCTGCCTTTCTACGTAAGAGCAAGCGTGACCACAACATTAGCTTTCCTGGGTGGGATACAATGATAGTAATATCATAGTCCTCAGATAGTTCCATCCACCCATCTATCTCAAAATTGCAAATCGTTCTGAGTATAGGAAACGACAACTGTTGTTAAAACTCGATGAATTCTATATAGAATTCACACTTAACCCCATATAGATAAAAGGTCTCCATTGCTTTAATGAAAAAAAAACGACTGCAGCAACTCCAGTCTGGGCCGGAGGTTGCGTTCAGCACCTTTAGTTGCCTCGAAGGCATAAGCAAGTACATTCGTCTCCGCATTGCACTTGCACCCAACCAAGAAAAGGATGTTCATCACCAATGTACACATGAAATTTCTTACCTTTCCACTGGCAACGTAAAGAATTGGTTGCAGTAAGTCAACCAAGTCTTGAGGTTCTGAAAACTTTCTTCACATCATTTTCCGGACCATCCAAAGAGAACATTCTGCTTAGTCAAAATTTTGTTAGCTGCGAAGCAATAGAGGAAAGATAATCCTGACAAAATCGACGGGTAGTAGTAGCCTAAACCAACCAAAGCTCTCCGACCTCTGTACATTAGTAGGTCTTGCCCCCACTCTTCACGTTCAAGTTCTTAGACGGAATTCCACCATCAACCCTTATACCTTAGAAGAATATACACGGGCCCCAAGACAAGGAGAAGGACATTGATCTAGCCAAAACGCACACTTAGAGAATTTAAGCATTAAAGCCTTTTTCCGCTCAACACTTTCAATTAAAATTCTCAAATGCTCTTTCCATGTTCTTTCCTGTCTGCTTGGAGTTATATAAGTATAGCATCAATAAATACGATAACAAAGAGGTATCCAGATATGGCTTAAAAACCCTGTGTTCATCAGTGCTCATGAAATCAGCTAGGGGCATTTCGTAAGCCCAAAAAGACGATTTAATAAGAATTCGTAATGCCCATACCTGGTTCGAAACGCAAGTCCTTTTGCAACATGCTGCCCGTAATTTCAATGGATGTAACCGAAATCTCAGGTCATTTTAGAGAAGGACCATCAAGACCTTGTAACTGGTCGAACCCCAAATCATCATTCGAGGGAATAGTGATTACTTGTCTTAAATAGTTCACCTTAATTCAGCTTCCTGAGGCTATGCCCATCGAAGGCTGGTCATCAGCCATCCTTTCTTTTTCATAAATTAAAACAGGAGAGCCCCAAGGGGATTAACTTGGTCTAAGAAACCCTTTATCTAAACAAACCTGAAGTTGCTGTCTTTACTTCCCTTACGTTAGCTGGAGCCATTATATAAGGGGGGATGGAAATGGAGGCGGAGTAACCGGCTCATACAAGATCAATTACAAAATCAATACCCGTATCCGGTGGCATACCAGGACGGTCTGCAGGAAACACATTCGAAACTCAAGACTATCGAACAGACTCAATCGAATGGTACTGGAAAGTTACCCTAAGATGTGGCCAAAGTGAAGGCATTTAAACACCGTTAATAACCATACTCTTTAGCGCGAAGAAAGAGATAATACGGAACGGGGGGTTGGAAAATGTAGTTCACCTCCCCACATAGGGGATCGGTCGGTTCACCCCCCTTGGCCAATGTCATACAATCTAGATTGCAAAATTTGGGGAAAAAGCCCAAGTCATACCCAGAATTACACAAAATCAACCATTCTGAAGATAATCAAATCTACATAGGTATGCTTCCTTACAAAGTACAAGCTAAGAGAGACCTCTACAACTTCTCAACTATCACAGACTCCACCCACAGGAGTAGAAGACACTAATAGCATTGTCAAGCATAAATCGCAATGTGAAATCAAAGTACCAGTAGCAAATGGAGGAAGATACCATATGAAAAATGTGGATCAGGATCAACTAAGTTACCGAAAGCATTGCAATTGCACAGAACAAAAAAAAATTACCTGTGATTAACCGCATCAGATGTCTCTGCTCAGACCTCCCGGTGGAAAGATAACAATGGGCCCTATCACCTGTCTGTCCATTGCCCTCTCATGTGCGCTTTTTTGCAGCAGTTCCAGTTTGCCTGCCCCGGTTGATTGGGTGACCACCTATTAACCTTGGCCACCCACGTCCTCCAGAATGGAGGCCACCACTCCAATTGACACTCTGACCTCGACTATTGCGGGTCTGTAACTCTGTTTTGGACAAGACCTCCTAATATATCCAGTCTGCCCACATCCAAACAATTAGTGGAAGTCAAGCGTAGGTGTCTGTGTGAAGGTGACGAGAGTATGGGGATAACCTCCAAAACTCAAAAAAAGGCGACTGGGCTGCGAGTGTGGACCCCAGCTAAAAGTCTATGCAGTGAAGGACGTAATAGGCGCCAGGCGGGTAACCTCAGTGAAATCTCTGTCCCTCTGGGAGTAAGAACACTAAACTCACCTCCAACGAGATACTTCCGTTTTAAATGTCGACGCTGGGCGAAGTCGTCTGCTTAGCCCCCTCTTACTTCTATCACAAAAATCAACCACTTCCTGAAAAGGATCTTTGATGAGTTGTGTACAGCGACCTGTAAGGCTGGTGGATGGATTGGGATCTGCATAAATTCGACCTCAATCCTTTCACAAAGCGGCGAATCGCTCTTGTGGACTAAAGCAACAAAGCTGAGTGCGTGGATTCACCCGGATAGTGCACGACAGGAAATTTGGCCTCAATAAAGGCCAGCAACAGACATCCTGCCCGGGATCTAGGTCTTAGGAAACTCATCTTTCTCTCTGTCCCTCAAGTGTCCGGGGTATATACTTCTCCATAATAAAGCTAGAAAATGATGCCCAAGTCATAGGTGGGGCCTTGTTGCTGGTGGAACTCAACATACATCGACCGCCACCATTTGGCATCCCCCTGACAACTGATAGGTCACCAAACTCAACCAATGAATTGTTCTACATGTCTCATCTTTTGTAGCAGCTAATGACAAGCAACTCGCAAATCATAGGCATCCTCAGATCGGCACCCCTTGAAGTACTGGAGGTTTTCAACTTTAAGATTTGATTTAATGAAACGTTCATGCTGATCACTCGTCATTATAGACCCTTGTAGTCAATCGAGAACAGAAAAACGTGCCTATTCAAATTGAGGCATCCCATGCGTGGAGCCACAGCGGCTGCATGTCGTACTCCCTGAACCTGAGGTGTTGGTGCAAAATAACACTGGAGGTGTTGACCCTGATCAAATAACCGCTAAGATAGGTAAGAAAATCACCTGGTAAATTTTGGGTAGGCGTGGGGTGGTAGTTCCTCACTCTTGATACTGCGCATTTTCTCCATTCTTCACCACCTATTAATACTTCATAAGTCGGTGAGGAGTCACATCCCTATCCACTAGTTGGACCAAGAGTGTTCGTCCTCTACCGGCTAGAGGGCGGTCCTCCTGCGACATCTACGACAGCCTTTTGCCACGGACTCTCGTCGAGCGAAGGTCCCAATGGTGGGCTCAGACGCACGCCTGTCCTGACAGTGCTGGTGTTGACCACAGTTGTTTGTTGTTGCTCTAGTTCTAACCATCTCGCGAGATGAAGTGAGGGCGTGTCAGATACCACTTTGGGATCACTATGATACCAATTGGACAAGTAATGCAAGGACAGAGAAGAAAGAATGGGGTTTCCTAAAGTTCCTAAGCCTTCAAAGAAAAATAAGGGGTCCCCCTACGTGTCCTCAAGACTCTACTAGAACTCGTTCTTGTGCTATGTTGATAAGACACGAATACCTAAAGCTTTGCGATTACAAGTTTGTCACTGACCCAAAACGAGCGCGGATGGGCACTCACACTTACTCTCCTAGGTGAGCTGAACGAACAAATCAAACCCCAACAACATTACCAATATTCAACCATAGTGAAAAAAATACAATGCGGAAAGACGTCCAAAACTGCATAACGAAATCAAGTTTTAAATAACTTCTAAAAACTCAAATACTAATGTTCCCAAAACTGGACAGGAAGTCATGTCACAGCAAGAACATCGTATCACCTCAAATAACTAAAGGGTTCTATAAGAGATTTAAGAACTTACAATAAGTAGAAAGATGGTCCAGGTTCCGAATCTTCAAGACACAAGGTTGAAGAATGAAGGGACAATCTGAGACCTCGAGCTAGGGACATACTAGCTCACCTTGAAATCTGACGTTGCGAAGACTGGCCTAGATGTTGAGCACGCGGCGAAGTCAATGGTGGACTTGTTGCACTCCCACAAAACAACAATAAGGAAATAAAAGTAGGGGGTCGGTACCAAGAACACACGAGTAGGTACTCCTCGGCCAACCAAAATAGAAAGAATATATTACTGAATATAATTATAAAATCACAGAATAAAGTATTAACAGGTGCCAATCAACAAGTTACCAAGAACCATTGGCCACAAACACCAAAGCACACCTATGAGGGACTCAAGCCCCACACCTCATACTTAGATATCTGGGACATAGTGACGGTTCTGCGATAAAGTGAGTTATGGATAACATGATTTTTCAAGATTACTTCTCTTTATTCTTTTCGTGTCGGAACGTGAACACTCCGATCCCAACTAATTGCACGTGTCGGAATGTGACACTCGATCCATCTATTACTTACGTCTCGGAACGTGACCAACTCCGATCCCATATGAATGACCGTATCGGAACGTGGACACTCTCGATCCGCTAATACTACGTATCGGAACGTGATAACCCGATCCACTAGTTCATGAATTTTATATTCATCAAAGTCTTCGTTAGCCCGAAGCGTCATCTTCAACAGAGAGGATTCAAGATTAAAGATGTCAACAGTTATCAACATTCTAAATCCACGCAATTACAACAATTACAACATGACAAACCAAAATCAAACATATAGAAGACTTTTACAAATATCACAGATACATATCAAGCGCCTATTATGTAAGGTAGTTTACTTATGGAATAGCAGAAACCCTAACCTACCCCCACCGAAGAATGCCGATTCAAGAAAAGTTACTTCTCAATGACCTTTGCTTTACTCTTCGCTTCTCCCTTTCCTCGCTCGTTCTCCATCATCCTGTTCCTTTTCTTCATTTTTTCATCCGCAAATTCTTTTTTCTTTTGACCCGTAATAGTCATATAATTCATTATGATAAAAGATGATAATCGTAAGCCCACTATTATTTATTTTCCAAGTTACTCTGTTTTTAAACCCCCAAGGAAATAAATATTAAACGTACCCCACTTATCAACGGTTTGTCCTGAATAGTTCGGCAAAAACATCCCCCTTTCGTTTAGAAAACCTTGTAGCAGGAAGAATCAAACCCAATATTGGGGTTACGCAAACCTGTGACGGCCCGTCGTGTCTATGACGGTCAGTCCGGCAGGTCCGTCATAAAGGTTTCAGCAGAGTTAAATTCAGTAGTAGGTAAAGGGGTTTGTGAGGGTCCGTCGATCTACGGACGGTCCGCGCCGACCCGTGGAGCGAATGGTGCGCCAGACTTTGACTGTGTGGCGGCGGACTCTCCGTCCTTGAATTCCGGGGCACACCTCGCCGAGCCGCGCGGCCGCCCCCAGCGGGGCAGGCGGCGGCATAGCGACCGACGCTCATGTTCAGAGAGTCGCTCCAAGTTACCCAGATTTTAGAGTTTGTGGAGTAATGATGTTGTTTTGCGACAGCGGAGGACCCCCTCGACGGTCTGTCGTGATCATGACGGTAGTCGACTGATCCGTCGACAACATGACCCCTGGAGTCAGGTTAGTTTTGCAAAATAATTCTATGCTCCGAGAATCGAGCGAATAATTAGGTTGTTACCTAGTCATTCCAATAGGTAGGTATGGTCAAATATAGCTTGTAGTATGTAGTTATTTAAGAAGATATATTGTATTCATTTTTTTGGTACTTTTCACTTCAACATTATAGGTTCTTTCCAAGAGTCGTTTGGTATGACGCTAAAAGTAGTCAAACTGAATAAAAGTCCAGTTTTTTGACGTTATAGAGTCTGTGGACATCATAAAGTGACTTTATGTTAAAGTCTAAAATAACTTATGTTAAACCAAAAGGTAAAGTTAGGTGGGCCGGTAGGGTTGTTGTCAACATAAAAATGTATTTTATATGAGCCATAAGTATATTGACCGTGTGCGCTGAGTTTTTAGGGAGAGAGAGTATGAGGAGTAGGAGTATTAAGGAGCAGGAGGAGTATGAGTATAGATGGAATAGAGGTAGACGAGGAGCGTACGAGGACGTAGGACGAGTAACGAGGCCACGAGGCACGTGAGGCGAGTACGAGGAAGATGACGAGGAGGAGGATGGAAGAATGCAAGTATGACCGTGTAGGAGTAGTACGAGGAGTGTATTAGGCGGAGGAGGTTAAATGATATGATAGGATGAGTGACGATGATTTATTATTAATTAGTATTAGATTGAAGTATTGAACGGAGTTATTAATTATTATTATTATTAGTATTTAATTATTATTATCTATTATTATTATTAGTAGTATTATTATTCTTATTGATTAGTATAGATATCACCATCCATCATCACTTTCATATCCCCTTATTTTATAATTATTAATTATAACTAAATGTTGATGAGTAAAAAAAATATGGGAATGATAGGAAAATTATTACTTATGGATATGTTAACAAGTAGTGAAATGAGTAATTTGATTTCACAATTAAGTATGCAAAATATGACCGAGAGAACCCCCCTACCAAGCCAAGTAATCAATTTTATCATGTTAACAACATGGGGATTCAGGAAATTTGATAAAAAAGGTGGGTGCGACCAACACTTATTGTAAAACAAACAAAAACAAATGTTTTCCGACCGGAATACGTTTTGATCCAAAACATAATTAACAAACGTATTATAAAAATAAGTTTCAGCCCTTTCAAAAGTACAACATTCAAGAGGGTACGTTCTTGTTAAGCCAATCCAAAAGGCCTCAAGTCGTATTCATTGCAAAGATTATTTAGTTTGTATTTGTATGTTATATTTTTGATGATTTTATTTTGTTTACTGGACATGAGTAACTGTATTCATCAAGCATCCATTTATATAAAAAAAGATTCAAGATATTAAAAATGTACTCAAGGCACTCCCAATACCAAGAATTCAACATATGACTATGGAGATTCTAGAATCTGAAAAATTAAAAGGAAATCATAGAAACAAAAATTGAAAATTAAAATATATGATGACACATTTTCAACAAAATCACAGAAACTGAAAAAAATTCGTCTAAATTCGTAATGTGTAGAATATGTGACTTTAACATAAATAAAAAAAAATTATATTATGACGGAAATTACTTCCAATCGTTGGAGAAATCTGCTAATAAATAGTTTAGTTAACAATAAAGAATTTGCTTCGTGAACAAAAAAATTTAAGGTGAGATATGGTGAAGAAAAATGGAATTGTGGGGTTTGTCTGAAGAAAGGTGATATGAAATGAAAAGGTTTAAATTGTACTAATTTAATTTTTTTTTAGTTTTAAAACGGTTATTAGTGTGTATTTTATTATAATATATGACTTTCCACAAATAAAATTATTAAAATACTAAAATATAAATACATATAGTTTTATAAAAATAGTCATTCTGTCATTTTAAATTAATATTTTAACTTATTGTTATTTTGACTAAATATGTTACTAATTATGACTTAATTGCTAATTTATCCTTTTAGAATATTTTAAAATTCCTTATTTTTTTCTTTTTCTGTCGTTTTCTGGATACACTATTCATGACCCTTCCTATCCAACGATTTTTGTTCCTATTTGCATGCCTAAAATCACTCTCACATATTGTTTGTTACATCCATCACTCCATTTTCAAATTTCACATCTATTATATCTCCTGTTCATCAATTTGAAGTTCCTAGAAAGGTATAGAACTATTTTTTTTTATCAATTTTTTCTTTTAAGTTCTTCAATTGTCATTTACTAAAATAATTTTGTTAAGATTTTGCACCTACAATTATGACATCGTCGCTTGGGCTAATATCGGCTTTAGGTATATTATTATTGGCGGTTGTTATCATGAACATCGCTCAAAAATTTGTGTGAAAAAATGACTAAAAATGAAGTTTGTTACTGGTAGGGTTTATTTTGTAGACAAAATGGTGATTGAATTCAGAGATTTATGCTTGCTGCATTGACTTTTGCTTCCTCTTTAGTATTGGATTATAGAAAAATTAATTCACTACGTATATTTGATATAATGATGAAAGGTTATGAAAAGAAATCTATAAACGAAACAATACGTTAGCATGAAGAATTTGAAAAAGCGGAGAAGTAAAAAAAAATAAAAGGCATACTCGAGGTTCTAAATCTTAATTGAAAAAACACTCAAAGAAAGAAGAAAAAAAAAAAGTTGGATTTATCATACAGATCAATTACTGTCAAAAAGATCAGAATTTTCAATATATCTGTGTATTTTGATTCTAATTAGTGCTTTGTTAGTTTCGTATTGCCCAATACACACTGTACAATGGCATAAGTATCAGTTTATGAATAGTCATTATTATTGTGAACACATCCATTGGAATGTTTACTTTTTAAAAAAAATACATTAAATAAGTTTTAGAAGCTTTCTCTATATAATTACTTTGTTATTTTGCATTCCAAAATTTCAATATCGTTTATTTTCTAATCTCCGGTATATATTTTTATTTTATTTTTTATTGTTGTAATTATAGTGCTGTGGTATACAATTACAAAATAGAACCTTTCAATTATCGGTATGATAAAACTTTATAAATTGTAAGTATCACACAAGTTATCATTCAACAAGTTGTTATTAAGTGATTGATACAGTTGCACTAACGCATACAATGTAGATTTCGAACATGTAGCACTTACATGAATTAATGTATAGAATATATTATTTTTTCTTTCATTTTTATATATGTGTGATATTTTAACATTAAAAATTACAGGTCATTCACAATCATGATATAGCAGATACATATTATAAAAATCAAAAAAAATAGAACTTTCTAAAACCACTTATACCAGATTTATAACATTTAATAGTTTTAACAATTGATATCATAATTATCAAGTAGAAATGTACACAAAGTTGAACATTGTTATTTATTAATAAGCAACACTTCAAATATATTGAACGTTCAATTTTTTTACTAAAAAGAAAGGTTAAAAAACTGTTCTCCTTTTGGGTAAGAAAATAATCCTTCAATTTTAACTTTTAAACTTTCGTACACTTTTGACACAACAAAAAAAGACCAAGATTACTTTATATGTGTAACGACCTGTTTCGTCGTTTTGAACAGCAGATTTTATTTCTGGAAAAAATAGGCGTGAGTTGAGGTGGACGGACCCCACGGATTGGACCGCATGGGCACGACGGACCGTCGCAGGGTCGGCGTTTCAAAAAACACTTGAAATCTGAATTGGGGTACTGAAATCGACCCTCTGAACTTCGTAACGAAATGGCGAGACGGGACCCGTCAACAGGTGTGCCGGACCGTTCACAGAGTCTTCAGTGGAATCCCACGCTCTTGACCTTCAAGACCTGACGGACGGACCGTCGCAGGCACGACGGACAGTCGCAGTCACGAAGGGCAGTCGCAGGTGCGCAATCCCAGTCTGGGTCAGATTTCTTACACGTTTTTTAGGGACGTTGGACTATTTTCTGCTTTAATTATAAAGTGGTGGGGTTAATGTTAATAAGGCTAATTACTGGGGGTTAAAAGAGGTAACCTTGAGGTTAATTAGGGGGTTAATTTAGTGCCATCTTTTATACTTAATTAGAAGGTTATAGGGTAAAATAAAGAGGTTTTGAATAAGAAAAAGGAGGAAAGAACAAAGAGAGAGAGAGGCATCGATCAAGGGGAAGAAGGAAAGACGCCAGCTTGGGAGATAGAACTTGTTGATCGCAAATTCTTCTGTGGAGGTAGGAGGTTTATGGTTTGGACACTATCGTAGTAAACTCTTAATAGCGAATGATATGTGTTGGATAGTATGATAGAGTTTTTGATGTTAATGTGTGATGCATGATGTGATTTTATATATATGATATTGGATGAAACAAGCTGATAAAAGCATGAATCCCAAAAATCTTGATATAAACCTAATCCTCTGGTTAATGATGATGCCTGGTAGAAAAGAAGGCTGATGAACTAAAGTGATGAGATGATGACGCCTTGTATCAAAGAGGCGTAATGATTAATAGAATAGAGATTAAGTGGAAATCCTTCCTCCATGTTTAATGCCTGATGTTTCGGCATAAGACTAGCTTTTATTTGTGTTAGCTTTTAGAATACTCTTAGTTAGAAAGTGATCATAAATGTCTTGTGGTGATGACTCCAGATTTTGGGGAATAATAGATTGTTGAATTTAGGAAGTTATTGAATTGTCTTTAATTTATGAGTTAAGTCTCCGCATTGATTGCTTATGTTGATATTAAATTGAAATGATAAGGGTTTAGATTGGGTGGTTCGCTCAATAGGAGGGTAAATGTGGGATGCCAGTCGCGGGGATCCGTGTGGGTTCGTGACCAAAATTGGTATCAGAGAATTAGGTTCGTTGGTCCTCATACACAAGAACAGGTTCTAGTAGGTCTTTTAAATTGAACGGTAGGGGGACGCCTTTACTTTTCTTTGAGAGGTATAAGACTTTAGGAAAATTCCATTATTTCTTTCTTTCTTTGCGGGCATACTTGGAATCCAAATTTGGTATATAGGGATATCAAATGGATCTGACCATCTTCATCTATTTCGCAGATGGTGACAACTAGCGCCAACGACTACGCCAAACATCAACATCAGCAAGACAAGATGCATCTGAGCCAGCCACTGGGGCTGAGCTGAAGTGGAACGTGGCAAGAGGCCCGACGCTCCAACTAATAGAAGGTCGTGGGAGGAACGTCCTCTAGAGGGAGAGGACGAGCCCATAAGCACCATATGGTGCTAGGGTGGTGAACCCTCCACCGACTGAGGGAAGTAGCTAAGAGAAGGGGAGGATTGGGAGAATGCACAAGTACAGAAGGGACTAAATGCCACCCCAACCTACCCCAGAGATGATCAATAAGGTTCTCGATTATCTAGTGGGTTGTTGATTCAGGGTCAGGGAAAATACTAAAACGGGGTCGCCCTCGGTCGTTTTATTTCTCTCTTTCTCTTCACCCCCCCTGTTTTCTGCACCAACATCATCCGGTTTCAGACTGGGTACAAACATGCAGCACTATGGACACTCGTAGGATGCCTCACTGGACAAAGCACTTCCACTCCTGAAATATGGGCTATAATGACAATTGAATGGCATGAACTTTTCAGTAAGTTCTGAAATTAAACCTCCAGTCTTCAAGGGTGCAGAATCTGAGGATGCTTACGATTTATGGTTGATGTATGAGCTACTACACAAGATGGGTAAGTAGAACGGTTTGGTGTTGAGTTCGTGAGTTACCAGTTTCAAGGGACGCCAAAATGTGGGGTGGGCGGTCACAGGTTGAGTGTTCAAACCAACAGATGGCCCACCTATGACTGGGCCTCAGTTCTCGAAGCTGTTTATGGAGAAGTATATCCCCGGGACTTTGGGGGATAGGAAGGAAAAGGGATGAGTTCTTAAGGCTAGAGCAAGGTAGGATGTCAGTCAATGCATATGAGGCTAAGTTTCGTGCACTATCCAGATATGCCACCCAACTTGGTTTCAGTCCACTAGACGGATTAGCCGTGTTTTGAAAGGGGGTGAGATCAGAGTTGCGAATTTTAGCTTACAGGTAGAAGCCCACAGCGAAATCTTTCAAGAGGGGTAGTTATACTTCGTGTAGAGGTGGAAGGAGGAAGCCAGATGAATTCACCATGATCGAATCAAAGAGGTTTCGAAAGGAGGGGTGAGCCTTTAATGGTTCTTTGACTCAGAGACAGGGTTCGAGGTTATCAGTTTTGACCATTCAGTCTCACTACAGACTGTAGTTGGGGGTCCACCTCAAGGACCGGTCAACATTTCTCTGAGAGACCCATGGCGTGAATCTGAGAGTGATTGATGTGGGGGGAGAGAGGACTGGGACATATTCAGAGGAAGTCCCCCCCAAAACAGAGTATAGACCCCAAAATAGCTAGAGGTTAGAGGTGGGCGGGTCATGGCAGAGGCCGGTTTATTTCTGGGAGGGATGTGTGGCCGAGAGTAATGGTGGGTCACCAAAGCGGCCGGGGGTGCAGATGGGCAAAGGGAAAGCCATACATCACAACATGGTTAGGGACAACGGACAAAAAACGAAAGGGCCCATTGTTATGCTCCCTGGGAGATCGGAGGCGGGACATCTGATGCTGTCATCACAGGAAGTCTTCTGGTTTTTGATTGCAGGCTTCTGTATTGTTTGATCCTGGACCACATTTTTCATTATGTATCTTTCTCCAGTTGCTAATGGTCTCTAAATTTACATGTGACCCCTATTGTGTTTCTACTCCGGGGGTTGAGTCTGTGGTAGGTGAAAAAGGTAGATAGGTCGTGTTTGGTGAACTTTGTGGGGAGCAACACTTATGTAAGATTTGGTTACTTAGAATGGTTGATTTTGATGTAATTCTGGGTAGGACTGGCTTTTCTCCGCAATTTGCGATCTTGGAGTGTACTGCTAAAACGGTACGTTAGCCAAGCCTGGGACGATCCGTTAGTTGGGAGGGTGACGACACTTCAAACCGGGTGCGTATAATTCCTTTCTTCGTGCTAAGAAAAATGGTTAGTAAAGGAGGTTAGCTTTCTTGGACAAATCTCAAGGATGACATACCCAAGACCTTCGATTAGTCGGTTTTTCGAGGTCCTGAGTTTTCTTGATGTGTTCCCTGCAGATTTCGTATGCCCACCGGATAGAGATATTGAATCTGTATTGATCGGAACCGGGGGTACTCGCCCCATTCATACCCCTTATAGAATGGCTCCCACGGAGTTAAGTTAAGAGAGTTAAAAGCCAAAACTTCAAGAGTTGTTTGAGCAAAGGTCTTCATTAGACCAAGGCATCTCCTTGGGGTGCTCCGGTTTTGTTTGTGAGAAGAAGGGATGGGAGTTTTAGGATGTGCATAGGACTACCGGCAGTTTTGAACAAGTCGGTAAGGGACATAAAGAAAAAGGACTGTTCCTCGCATTTGATTGGAACTTGTTCGATCAGTTACAAGGTTCTTGTGTCTTCTCGAAGATGACTTGAGATTCCTAGTTATCATCAATTGAAAAAATACGGGCAACGGATTGTGCCAAAGACGCTTTTAGAACTAGGTATGGGATTACGAATTTGTAGTGATGTCTTTTGGTTTATGAAGGCCCCTGCTGCGTTCATGAGTTTGATGAATGAACGGGAGTTTAGACAAATATTTGGATCTCTTTTGTGATCGTATTTATGGATGATATACTGAATACTCCAAGAGTAAGAAGGCCACATGAGGAGCATTTGCAGCAGTGTGTTGGAAAAATGTTGAGGGAGAAAAAGCTTTATGCAAGTTCTCTAAGTGTGAGTTTTTGCCTTAGAGATGAGTGTCCTCTTGGGGCACGTGGGTTTCCAAGGATGGATTGATGGTGGATCCTTCTAAGATTCGAACTAGTGAAGGAATTGGGTAATAAGACCTAATAATGGCAGAGAAAAATAAGATTAGCTTTGGTGGTGTTAGACAGGGTACTAACCCGTACCATTTGTCAAGGGATCATCTCTTCATTGCTTCCCAATTGACGAACTTGACAAGCAGAATGTCCATTTGATTGGCGGGATGGGTTGGAGGAAAGCTTTCAGAAGATCAAGACTCTCTATTGGAATACTGCACCAATTCTCACCTTGCCAGTGGAAGGTAAGAATTTCATTGTCTATTGTGATGCATCCGATTCGCGGGGTGGGTGGCGGTGCTAATGCAAGAGAAGAATGTGATGCTTATGCGTGTCAAGACAATTTAAAAAGTGCTTAGGAGTAACTATCCAACTATGATTTGGAATTGGCCGCGGGGTATGTTGTTTGCATAAAGCAATGGAGACACTACTATATTGGGGTCAAGTGTAGGTCTTAAGGATCATCGTAGCCTACAGAGTCTTTGACTCAGAGAGGATTTGAATTTAAGAAGAGGAGGTGGATGGAACTACTGAAGGATTTATGTGGTACTATCTTGTATCATCCGGGAAAAGGTAATGTTGTAGAGATGCTTTAAGTATGAAAAGAGGGAAATGGGTGTCAGCTCACTTGCAAGCGTTCTAGGCGCCCATTGGCTATGAGAAGTTCAGATTCGGGGCTAAAGACCTTATGAGATTAGAAGTAAATGAGAAGGGAGGTTTAGTCTTGTGGGAGGACGATCTTCCTTCCTCTACAAGATTAAGGGATAAGCAGTAGTTTAATGATGAAAAATTGATTCCGCGATCCGATATAAAGTGGGCAAGGAGATGCTAAAGAAGCGACAATTGTGAGGACAGGTATTTGAGGGTAGGGAAGGGTATGTTACCCTCGTCGGAGATTTGATCAAACAATATTCTGACAGAGGATAATGTTCAAGGTATTCGAAACATCCGGGTGCAACCAAGAAGATGTACCGTGACCTAAAAGCAACACTTTTGGGTGGAGAGAAATGAAGCGTGATATTGGGATGTTATTGCCAAATGTCCAACTGTTCCACAAGTGTGAAAAGTCATGAACACCAAAGGCCCGGAAGGAAACACTTCAAGAGATGCCCATTCCGGATGGAATGGGACGAGAATTGCAATGGACTTCGTGGTTGGTCTTCCAAAAGCATGGGCAAGTCGACTCCCTTTTGGCGTGATTGGGACAGATTAAAACTAAAGTCTGCCTTCATTTCATCCGGTTGGTTTAAGGTGACTTACAATGCAGAGAAGTTAGCCAAAACTTAACATCTAGAAGTTGTTTGATTGCATGGGGAGTTCCACTGGTCATCTATCAGATAGAGGACGCAGTTTACTTCTAGTTTTGGAGGAAACATTGCGCGGAATTAGGCGCTACTTAGGTTGGACATTAGTACTGATTTCACACCAGACGACGGTCAGTCTGAGCGAACGATTCAAGTGTCTGAGGATAGCTCCGTGCTGCGTGATTAGAAATTGGTGGCCATTGGGATGGTTCTTACCATCTAGGGCGTTAGTTTTCATACAAGAATAGCCTATTCACTCAAGTATTTGACATGGCCCCATTTGAAAGCAGTTGTATGGTAGGAGATGTAGGTTCCCATTGGTTGGGTTGATGACATTGAGGTTAGACATTGGGGTGGTACCGACCTTTTGATGGGACTCGTTAGAGAAGACGAAAAGGTGAAATCCATCGAAGAAAAAGCTTTTTAGTACGGCTCACAAGTAGGCAAAAGGCGTCTAGTCGGAGGTAGATCGAAGGTAAGGGTTAGAGACTTAGAGTCATGGAGGGTGAACAAGTTCTTGTGAAAGGTTCGCCCATGAAAGGGGGTGGTGATGCTGGTTTTTTGGTAAAAGAGGTTAAGCTTATAGTCCCAGTATATGGGCCATTTGCGAGTTCTGAAACGAGTAGGGGAGGGGCTTATGAACAGCCTTGCCTCCAGCCACTCTAGGAGTGCACCCGGTGGTATTTAACGTTTGGTCCATGTTGAAAAGGTACATGGGGATGGAAGGAAAACTACATCATTCGTTGGGATTAGCGTTCTACTTGATAAAATTATCTTATTGGGAGGGATGCCTGTGCCAATCTTAGATAGAGAAGTCCGCAAGTGAGATCGAGGGAGATTGCATCCATTACGGGGCAATGGAAGAATCGACCAGTTTGAAGAATAAGCCACTTGGGAGAAGGAGGCAGATCATGATGAGGAATAGAGAACAATCTGTTTACTAGATTAATGGTATTTCATTTTCGCCCTTGTTTACTTCTTGTGTGATCGTTCGGGGACGAACGATGGGGAATTGGATCTATTGCTACAAACGAACCTGTTTAGCGTTTGTGGAACAGCAGATTTATTTCTGGAAAAAATAGGTGAGGCGGCACGCCGACCCCACGAGGACCGTTGCGAGGGTATCATGTCAAAACACTTGGA